>VWZO01022240.1:769-14098 GCA_013396975.1 Bucco capensis
CTTATTAAACTTCATTTTATTCTCATGGGCCCACTTTTCCAGTTTATCCAGGTCCCTCTGGATGGCATCCCGCCCTTCTGGCATATCAGGCACACCACTCAGCTTTGTGTCATCTGCAAACTTGCTGAGAGTGCACTCAATACCTATGTCTAGGTCATTAATGAAGACACTGAAGAGCATCGGTCCCAAGACAGAGCCCTGAGGGACACCACAGGTCACTGATCTCCACCTAGACAAAGAGCCATTGACCACAACTCTCTGATAGCGTCTTTCCAGCCAATTTCTTATCCATTGAACAGTGCACCCATCAAACCCATATCTCTCCAGTTTGAGATAAGGGTGTCATGAGGGACTATATCGAAGGCCTTACTAAAGTCCAAGCAGATGACATCAGTTGGTCTTCCCTCACCAGATGCTGCAATCACTCCCATCATAGAAGGCCACCAGATTGGTCAGGCACGATTTGCCCTTAGTGAATCCATGCTGACTTCTTAGAATGCCTTTTTGTCTTGCATGTGCCTTAACATCACATCCATGACAATCCGCTCCATGACCTTCCCAGGAACAGAGATGAGGCTCACCAGCCTATAGTTCCCTGGATCTTCCTTTCTACCCTTTTTAAAAAAAGGGGGTGATGTTACCCATCCTCCAGTCACCCAGGACTTCACCTGACCTCCACGACTTCCAAAATATGATGGAGAGCAGTCCTGCAACTACATCAATCAATTTCCTCAGGACCCTATGATGTATGCTATCAGGGCCCATAGACTTGTTCTTACCAAGTTTCAGTAAGTGGTCCCGAACTTGCTCTCCACTTACAGTGGGAGGCCCTTCACTGCCCCAACACTTACCTAGGGCTACCAAATCCTGGCCATTGCAGGAAGTTTGGCTGCCAGTAAAGACTGAAACAAAGAATTCATTGAGCAGCTCAGCCTTCTCCATGTCCTTCAAGGCTAACTGTCCTTCCTTATTCAACAGAGGGGGAACACTCACCCCAACCTTCCTTTTCTGATTAATATACTTATAGAACCCTTTTTTATTATTTTTTTACATCCCTCGCCAAGTTCCACATAATCTTCTTTTCTTGAATCCTACCATTGCCTCTTTCTTATCTTTGACTTCTAGACTGCAACTATTACTAGAGGACAACCCAGGGATTCCCATTTTATGACTGTACATCAAGCACAACACAGTTCAAAAGGAGCAATTCTTGTAAAATAATTTTCCATAGAACATTCATGTTTTGATTCTCATTGCCAGGGCATTTATCTAGCTAAAGAAGAAAGCAACACCAAACTTTGTACCAGTATACATTTCTCTCTCACAACTGTCTTCTATCTTGCATGGCAATTTTGAGGTCACGTTTGCAATTTCATTACCAAGCTTTCAAAGCTTAGGTAAAGAGTTGCAGGGTGCACCTTGGTATTTTCCTGTAACCATTATCAAACGCAAAATATACTGCTCTTTCAGATTAGCCTCTAAGTGAGGTTGTAAGACTCTTCTGACATCTAAGTCTCAGATGCTCACATTATTATGTACATATTACCAGGTTTAAGTAACCAGTAGAAAATACATACCTGGCAAATCTCTTTCTTCACAGGTCACTGGAATATTAGTGAATAAAGTAGGTTTGGTTAGCCTCATCACTGAAAAAATCAGAAAATAAACCACAGGTCAATGAAACAAGTATTTTTAAATTTAATTATTACTTTATATTGCACTCCTTCCACCAAAAAAACCCCAACAAACCCCACAACCACCAAATCTTAGCCTGAAAAAGGGTAAAACCTTTTTGAATCACGTAGCCTTTTTCAATATAACAAAGATCACTAGTGATGCCATTGCTACCTTTTGCTTTATTCCCCTAGCACACTAAAACATATTGCTTTCAATCTTACATGCTAAAGGTTTTATACCTGTTACAGATTAAGTGCTTTGTGGACTCTTCTAGGCTAAGTGTCTGTTCTGCAATTCTGGTTGCCCTAGCATGGGGCATAATGACTAGTATAGACCCTTTTAGTAACACTCTAGGCTATAAGGAATTGCATTTACACCCTAATTTCCAACACATATTCAAGGTAAAGTAACAAGTCCAAAAGCCTACATTACTTTAACAACTGCTTCTTCTTTTAGTCACAAACTTTAAACTCAAATCAGAAAAAAACATCAAAAAAATCTCAGAAACAGACAGAAAAACCTATCTTAACAGTACTGACAAAATCAAAATCAATGAGATCTTGCTATTAAACCCCTCTATTTCAAGAATGCAATATTTTCAAAAACTATTTTAATTCTGAGTACTCAAAATTACATGGTTTTTATTTGTACTGGAGATGTAAGATGTTGCTTAAATTCCTCCCTATTTACATAAACTGATGGTCCTGATCTTGCATGTAGGTTCTCATGAAAGCATTCACATGAAACAAAGTTGAGCATTTATAAACTTAGGTGTTTATCTGCATATGTAAAATCACCAATCTGTTTTTCTTCAAAACTGAACATAGAACCACATAATTTTTGAAAACTAAAAAAATCTAAAAAATGAACTAAAAGGATTTCTCTGAACTACAACATATTACTGAACATCCTTGCACTGGCACTTGTATTGTGATTTTATTTTCATGATACTTTCATACATCATATATTTGGTCAGCTTTCACTATTTCCAGTTGTGTAAAATACCAAATTATTTCAATATACACTTTGGTGTAGTGTGCTGTATTGGTTCACAAGAACTTACACCACCATCCAGCAGACTTACGCAAGTCAGCATTGACACAAATCTCAGTTTTCATAAAAAAAGTTCATATATTCTCTTTGTTATGGTAAAAAAGTTTTTAAAAAAAAGTTTTTAAAACAACTGTTTTTTAAAGTTTTTAAAAATTACCTCTGAAGGCTTAGAAACACAAGGTAAATAAAAAGCACCAAATATGGAAAACAGAGTCCAACAACTGTGTTTGTTTAGCTCTTTTGTCAGTATGGCAAATAAATAAAGTGGGGCAGTTTAAATATTAGCAGTTACCTAATTTTATTCAAATCTACAGTAAGCCCATATAAACTAGTACTTGCTGACCGTTTCTGAACGAACAGTTATAGATCAAGTTTAGTGATGTTTCAGACAATAAATAACAGAATGAAGTCAAAACACAAATTAAGACATGTAGATTATTGTATTTAATAGGACTATAAATTAATATTAAAAAATATTGTACATTTGCAGGACAACCTCTCATTTCTTCTACAATCCTAGACACAAAATACAACACTAAATAAATCACACTGCATTCTACTCCGTTATACCTTTCAAAATGCTGAAGCATAAAGAAACTTTTTTACTGTTAAACTCAGAAAAATAATTTCAGTGAAATAACTTGGCCATATAAGCTTTAAAACTAATAATGACTCTCTGTTACTCTAAACAGCATTTTACATCAACTTTGCCAAATAGTAATACGCAACATCACAAATACCCCAAATTTAAAGGGAGGGAGGAAGGGAGGAATATAAGACTCCTTTAACATTCAGTCAGGTTTAGAAATACATGTAAATGATCCAAACTAAGCAATATCCTTAATTTTGAACTATAAAAAGATATGTAATGCCTATAATAAAGTATAAATATTCTAATTAAAAAAAAATTATGTAAAAGCCCAAGGGGGTTTTATGTAGCTTTTACACAGAGGGATCTCCATTATGCTTATGTGCACTTTTATTTGATCAGTGTTAATAATCTTATCAATCAACAAATATCATTCACTTATTTTCCTCTTTTTCCAGATGCCACAGACCTAGAGCTCCAGCTACAGCAAAAACATCTGGAATTTGTAGGGACGCCTAAGAGATATATATACCCTTGCAGTCGTATCAATCCAGTTTAATTGCTCAACTGACCCTTCAGGCACTGAATTCTACAGGGACAGCATGACACATTATTCTTTCAGGTGACAAAAAAATTTCATAAAACCACAGAAGAACCTGAGCTGGAAGGGTCCCACAAGGGTCATCAAGTCCAACTCCCATTTAGGCCCAGGACTACCTCAAGGTCACACAAGGTGACTAAGTGCATTGTCCAAATGCCTCTTAAACTCCACGAGATTTGGGACCATGACTACCTCCCTGGGGAGCCTGTTCCAATGCTCCACCACTCTCTGGGTAAAAAACTTCTTCCTAATGAGCATCCAACCTGAACCTCCCTTGGGACAGCATCATGCCATTCTCCTGGGTCCTGCCACTGTTCACTAAAGAGAAGAGTTCAGCCCCCACTCCTCCCTCTCTGCTAAGGAGGTTATAGACTGCAATGAGGTCCCCCCTCAGTCTTCATGCCGAAGTCAGCCTTGTGTCACCATTAAACAGACTGAAATGCTCAGAGTGCTTTACTTTACATAATGACAACAAGAGGTTTAAACACAGAACTCTGATTTCTCAATTTCCTGACCTGTAGATGGAAATTGGTGCTTTCTTATTCCCAAGCAGAGACAAAACACCAGAAACACTGGGGTGGGGGAGGCTAGGCAGTGTGAATCTTATTACCAAAGTCATAAACCAGCAAATACCAAGTTGTTCAGTATTTTTCAGCACACAACTTCCACTGAAATTTTCATTAGTATTTCTGGGAAAATACAGATAACAATTACCAAGACAGTTTATACATGCAATAGAAAGTAAGTCCTCGCATGAAATACAGACTATGTCTTCATTAAAAAACCACTCCTCAACACTTAAGAGGAAATAATCAGATCTTGAAAGTCGCAGTGTTAAAAATTATTAC
Organism: Bucco capensis; assembly: GCA_013396975.1. NCBI lineage: Eukaryota > Metazoa > Chordata > Aves > Piciformes > Bucconidae > Bucco > Bucco capensis. Next base: position 5,538 of record VWZO01022240.1, read on the forward strand.
AGATCATTACAGTGAATATAACAACTGAAAAATACTTTTCCTAATTTCAAAGAAGCACAATGAGGTTGTACTTTGCTTGACTGAAAGCATTAAAATTTATTCTGAAGCAGCTTGCCAAAATAGTTTGGAATTTTTATTTTAGTTTTTCTCCTTTAGATCACTGAGGTAGAGAAAAGCTACAAAATGCAGTACTAAGTCAAAAAGAAACTTACTGATCTTACAGAACTATTCATAATTCTCTTGGCAAAACAAACATATTATTACAGCTTAAAAAGCTGTAGCATTGCAATATTAAGTGCGTTCCTGCTTATTAATTGATCAGTTGTTCTAGAGTCTGTATATTCTAAGCTGCTTAAAAACTATAGTACTTCAGACAGCAATTTTATTATGAAACTCTACCTTACAATTATAAACTAAATATAATTCCAAATTTGTGTACAAGCAAATTCATTTTATCAGTAAGGCTTAGCTTTTCCCTAAGAATATTTCTGACATATTCACAGTATAATATATCACAGAAAATCCATATCTGTCCCACAGATCTTTGGATAGTAGCATTGCAAGATGGCAATTCATTCCGTTTGATGAGTGCATTCAATTTTATCCAGACGTCCTCCAAATTCTGATTCTTACAAATAGACTGTTCAATTGTCCACTTTGCTCTATAGAATGCATGCAATTTTAGCCTTGCCAAATTATTTTGCAGTTCTTGAGATAAAGGAAGAATCTTCTCTTTAAGCTTAGGGCAAGGGAGAGAGACGCTCCAAGACCTTTTCAATTTTTGTTTTCCATTAGGTGGTGGTTCTCCTTGATCCTCCGAGTTAATTGATCTGTGAACAGTTTGTGGTTGGATTAAAGTCTGCCCATGTTTCACGTCAGACTGAAACTCAGGGAGATTTTTTGTGCAGTCATAATCAGGAGATCCTGTGACATATTCTGAAGATGTAGAAAATTGTTTCAATCCTTGTGCTTCCTCAAAAGAAATAACAGGTGGCCAGTTTTTTGGTTTGAGGGGAAGTCTGGTTAAATCATTTGGAAACCAGGGTGTAAATCTTGGTAACTCACGAATGGGAAATTCCTTCACTGCTGCTTCTGCAAATTTCTGCACTTTTATTAGATCTCTCTGATGTGGTCGATAATGCAAGACCATTTCCATTCTTGTACATTAGGAATCCAATTATTCTTACAAAAAGGAACAGTCTCTTGATTTGGATTCTCAAATCTAGACTGAAATACCTTATTTACAAGAATTTCCTTGCCCCGTGCTGCAAGGATCAGCAGAAAACAGGACCTAAAGCAGAAGTATTATAAAAAAAAACAACAACAAACTACTGTATTACGAAAAACATTGCAGGGATACTTTAAAAAAATTAACATCAAATAAGCAAGATATAGATCAGAATATTCTACTTTATCTGGGTTGAACATTAGCAACTGTATTCCATCATTACTAGCATAACTTTAGCACACTGAACATCATGCATACCCATGCAGTTTATTCATCACTGTCCCTCCCAAAAGTATTCTTTCACTGTCACCATATTTGCCATCTACCTGTCACTATTCTTGCTATATTGCTGTGATGCATATTAAGACATACGATTACAACTGCCTATTTTCTCAATTTTACCAGTCAAGTCTGTGTTTTTTAAAGTGTTTTCCTCCTACACCTCTACATTTTAAGACAAGGCATATGAAGCAACTAGAAGACACGTGTGTTACAAAAAAATCTTTCCTGAAATAGTACTGACTGATACAGCAGTTTTTAAAGTCACAGGTTAAAAGGGAAGTGCTACAGGCAAATTAAAGTTGTCGTTTCCATTGTGTATCAGACTACAGTAAATTTTAGTCTCAGAGCTTCTGAGCAATACAGGCAGCCATCCTTTTTGTCCTTAACTTGAGGACCTAATAATTCCTTAATTTATTAGGCTTCTAGAATAACTAAAAGACTGATTAAGTCCTTAAAGTCTTTATACTTTCATATATTGTTGCTTTGTTTCATACAAAGATCATAGTAAATGCAGGGGGTGGAGTGTAGAACTACATATACTACTATGAAACACAACATGGCAGGAACCCTCCCTAACAAGTTTGCAATCATTTCATGTTTCCTGCCAGACATGAGCAATATAAAATTACATTAAAATCATTAAAACATAGTATTTCTTAATCAATACACAGTCAAGGTTTTGTTAAAAGCAGTCACAATGCCAAAAAAACCTCCAATACCTTTCGCACTTCTTTCACATAATCTACAACATGGACACCGCAACTAATTCAATACAAGCCCAAGGACAATATTGGGTTCTTAAAAGGGCAAAAGCATAGAATCAGTTTATTTCGAAAAGACCTTTAAGATCCAGTCTAACTGTTATCCTAGCTCTACTAAGTCACCACTAAACCATGTCGCTAAGCACCACATCTATACCTCTTTTATATACCTCCAGGGGTGGTGATTCCACCACTTCCCCAAGTAGCCTGTTCCAGTGCCTCACAACACTTTCAGTGAAGAAATTTTTCTTAATATCCAACCTGAACCTCCCCTGGCACAACCTGAAGCCATTTCCTCTCATCCTAACACCTGTTTACTTAGGAGATCAACACCCACCTCACTACAATCTCCTTTCAGGTAGCTGCATGGAGCAAAAAAAACCCAAAACCCCCGACATATTTTTTTTGTAACTGCTGAAAGACTTGTGCAAAACGCAAATGTATCGAACAGGCTCGATGGCCCCACAAGCAATGCGCACCCCGTGTGCTGGGCCCTCTGGCATATACAAAAGTATTCCGTCCCCCGACTAGCCCTCCCCGCTTTTCTCCGCCTCCCTTTACCCTACGGCACCTTGCGCCCCACTGCCGAACACCCCTGCCGGGCCGCTCCCTACCCGACCTTCGTTTAAAACGGAGGGAACAGATGGCCCCACCTTCGGAACCAACACGCTGTTCCACGACCGGTTCCCGACCTTGAGCCCACGCCACCCCTCTGTCTGAGGCGCCTGGACCAGCTGCAACGCCCCGCCTCTATCCTGGTCCCGGCCAGCCTCGCCCCTCAGGGTCTGCCCCAGGGCAGGGAGGAGGGGAGGGCGGCTGTGGTGCTGCTGTCGCGGGAGGAACGGCCTAGGAGGGGGATGGGCATTGGTAGGCTAGACGGGCTGCGCTGCCGGTACCTTTCAGAGCCAGCAAATGCTCCTGCTTGGGCTGGTTAACGTCCATGGCACGAGCCTTCACCCCTACGGGAGAGCAGACAGGCCAAAATGCTGCCGAATGGTGGAAAACGGGAGAGGCAGGATGACCCTGTGCGCAAGGCCTCGACACGGTAGATTACCGCTAAACCCGGAAACAGCTGTCCCAGGAGGCCACTCGTCACCGTCGGAGCACAGCACAGCGGGTAAAACTACAGCGCCCAGAACGCACTGCCTTCTACCCCCCCCGCCAGCAGACGGGGCGGACGAACGCTCAGTGAGCAGGCCGAAGGGCCACTGTCCTCTTTGCGTGCTGGGATATGTAGTCCTGCAGAAGCCACAGGCGCAGCTGTGTAGCGTGGCACGATGGGAACCGTAACTCTCCAATGAGAGTAGAAGGAGGTGGACGAAGGCAGTCCCGGTGCGGTGGTGGGGGAGCGCATGCGCCTATCGGGGTGGTGCCGGAGGGGAAGAGTGCATGACAGCTGCGGGCTCCCTTCCCGCTGGTCAGCGCGGTGCCCCGCCCTCCCCAAAATGGCGGCCTTAGGTGTAAACAAGGTCGGGTCTGGTGCTGGGCTGGACGGCGGTCGAGGGTCCAGCGGTAGTGGTCGTGGCCCGGGTGGGTCCGCAGTGAAGGTGAGACAGTATGTTTAGCTCTTCGCGCTGTCTGGGTCGGTCATCTCCTGTGGCAGAGCTGGCTGTGGTGGTTGGAGTTGTGCCGTTGCTGCCCTAGCTGAGACGAGGTATCGCGGGAGAAAGGCGTCTCCGGGAGAGGAGGTGTCCACTGAGGTGGCTTGGCCGTGTGTGCCTCGGAGCGGTCTGTAAGGTAGTCGGCCACTGGGGGGGAAGGGTGACTGCCTCAGAGCGGGGAGCGGTCACAAAGAAAACGTACAATCTAGGCACCCCAAGCTGACGCTGTTGTCTTATGGATTGTCGGGTGTGGCAGTACATTAAGTGAAACTAGTGGTGATGAAGTTGGGCCGCTGAAGAGTTAAAATGTTCTGTTCGTATCTGTTTATTTTTTAAACGTAATTCATATGATTGGTATTTGTGTGTACAAAGCAAAATTGACTCGGCCTATCTGCTATGATTGCAAGAACTTCTGTAAAATTAATAGTGTCATATGGCTTACTGTATGAAGCTTTGCTTTTTTTATAAGGTTAGAAGCAAATATGGTCTCTTTTTAAATTGTAGGTTCTTGAGTGTGGAGTCTGTGAAGATGTGTTTTCTTTGCAAGGTGACAAAGTTCCCCGACTCCTTTTGTGTGGCCATACTGTCTGCCATGACTGTCTTACCCGGCTTCCTCTTCACGGGAGAGCAGTACGTTGTCCTTTTGATAGACAAGTTACTGAGCTAGGTAAGAAAACATATGTCTAAAGTTCTTAAAAACTGTCAGCCAAGGAGATCTAGAAGATAATGCTAGCTGAAGATCTGCTTGGATCTCCACGTGGTAGTAGTATTTCTGTATGTTGAATGTGCAGTGTGTCTTTTCATCCAGAGAAATTCGTAGCACTGTTAACACTAGTAAAATGAGTATCTTAGAAAAAGAAAACAAAGGCATTATGTGGTTGAACCTGGTCTTGCAAGCTCCATACCTTAAAGTCTTTTTGTACACCTGTGTTTACAAAGGGATTACTCTGTTTTAAATTAGTGTCTAGGGGTTCCTGAACAAGTATTAGTTTCCTCTTTTTAAATAGGTAGTTTCTTTAATAAATAATTTGCCTGGATTCATGATGAACTGATACTTCCCTCTGTATCAGTGATAACAAACTTGTTCCTTAAAATGTAAAGTAATTCTGTATATGCAGTAAGTGATGGTGGCAGGCTATCAACAGGAATTCCCCAGTGGTAGGTGTTTCTGCTGACAGGATTTGACAGGCTTAAGATACAGCTTTTATCCAGTAATGGAAGTTTATTCTAGGCAAAAGATGACACCAGATGACACTTTATGCCTGTTCAACATGAAGTTAAAGAGAAAAGGAGTTATTAGAAGAATTTGTATCGTAAAGAACTTAATAGGACTGGCTCCAGCATTTTTGAGTAGCATAGAGGAAAAAAGCTGTTGGAAGAAGGAGAATCATCAGAGAAGGAGATCTCTAATCTAATAATCCATAAAATAAATGTATAAGTATTAAATTCACTCAAATAAGAGTTTACTTTGCAATAAGATAATCTTTTGCATTGTAGACCAAACTGAGAGGAACATTAAGGCACTCTGGGGGATACTTTCACAGAAACAGGAGTCAGGAAAAGAAATACCAGTCTAGTGTGAAAGAGGGGTTTGTTTTCTGGGGAAAGGAGGTGGTGAGTTTGAGCATCGCAAGTGATTGCCAATCTAGAAGATGTGCTTAAAAAGAATCATGATTTGTTTTATTTCTTATGTATGACTATACAGCTGCGTAAGACTTCTTAAAATACGCTTTTAAGGGAGAGAGTGTTAGACTCAGTCCTGTTGTGAAACACATCTGTCCAGGACAGCTGCTTGTGTTTTGTAAAGTGTTAAGTAGCTAACAAAAGGAGTGAAAGTTACTACTTAGTTTATATTGTGCGTTTTTTCCCAGGCATGTGAAAGTATCCTGTCATAATTTTTTGTGGGTTTCAGGTTTAAAAAAGTTGAAGCTTTATAGAAACAGCTGAAGTTTGTTTCTTTTTTTAATCTTGCATAATACCTAAAAGCTTCTGATGAAACACAGCAAGATGTTACTAAGCTTGTAAAGCTCCTACAGATAGAGTGAAGAAAAGCTGCATCTTTCGTGTCTTAATGTTTCAGCATCCTACTGATGCTGATCTAGCTAGCACTAGAAAGAAGGATAATATTCTGTGACCAGCAGTTACTCAAAAAAACTGATGGATAGAAAATTTTAGCAGAATATCCTGAGAGGAGAAATACCTCTGTGGTTAAAAATACTCTGTCTGGCAGTTTGGGGCAGAGGGGGGTCATAGCCAGTTCAGTAAGAACTGTTCTAAGAAATAATATTCCTTCCAGCATATGAAAATGAGGTGTTCTGTGGAGTGCAGCTTGTCATGGCCTCTCTTTGAGGCATATGTGCATTTGTTGTCTTGCTCTAATCATCTAGTATTTAACTTCTATTGATTAAATCTGTTACACTTTTAATTCTGTTTACTTCTGAGGGCTCAGGAGTGGAGCTGGGAGGGAGGCATGGCAGCTGTGGGCTAAGGGGACTTCTGATCCTTATTTCCCCTCCATTTGAGGGCATGTGAAAGAGCAAGCCCCGCTTTCACCAGTTTATGCAAGTGCCATTCTGACATTTAATGAGGTAGTTTCAGGAAGCTGTTTAGTATCTAAATCTGGGTTATAGGGTTGCTGCCAAGAGAAAGTTCTGTTGATAGAAAAGCTGTATAAAAAATGTAAAATGTTGAACAAAGTTCTTGAATCAGGAACTGTGGATTTTAAAAATGCTTTTAGTTGGCCATTTAACCTATACAGTTCAGTGGATAGACTTTCTTGTTTTCCTTTGTTCTTATTACTTAAATCACTTAATCCTATATTCATTCAAGTTTCCCCAAGGAACCTTGGGAATTTTTTGAAAGAGGTCAGAAATCTATGTATGCAAACAGGAATAGGTATTTTGTCTTCATTTAGCCAATCGTGCTATCACCCAGTGACCACTAAACTCCAGGAAGGGGAGTTGGAAAGTAGAAAGGAGACCTGTGGGTTCATATGGAAACAAATTTAATAAACTAATAATAAAAACTTAATACTAATAGAAAGTACAAAAAATTATGCTCAGCCCATGTAGTGGTTGTGAGCTGTGTGCTTCCAGCAGTGAATGCTAGATGTCAGACACTATGATCACCACAGCTCCAATGAAAATACAAGTCACTGTGAACAGGAGAGCACGTCTTGAAAGCCAAATGATGGTGAAACCCTCCAGGGATGGTGACCATAAGGAGAAGAGATTGTCCTCACTTTGTAGTGAACATGACATGTATGGTATTACTTCCATTGTCTGGCTTGGGTCAGCTGCCCTGGCTTTTGCTCCTCCTAGCTTTAGAACCTAGCTAAGAACTGATAAAGATCTTGATCACGTGAAAACCTGCATACTATGGCTGGTATAAAAACTGTGTGTTATAAGCTTTGTTCTCATTAGTCAACTGATGCAGTCTTCTCAAAAATGCAGCTTTCTTCATCAGAAAACTCATTCAATTGCAGCAAAACCATCTGAAGCAAAACCATCCCATCTGAAGTGGATACCTGGTTTAAATTTACTGGTCTGTTTCTTTTAACTGTATGTGTATATATAAAAATAATTATAAAACTGTAGGGTAAGACAGGTTTAGAAGTACTTTGCCAGTATTTCTGGAAATAGGGATCCTGCAAGTGAAAATTCACAACACATCATTTATATGCTTACCAAAACATGCTATGAGAGAAAATATTTAGTCATGAACTGATAGGACTGAAGCATACCCAAACCATATTACTTGGTAGAGTAGAGTAAACATTCAGGCACAGTCTGAAAATCACTTNGAGTAAACATAGATTTTTGGGAGCTGTCATTAATCATCTAGTGAACAATTTAAATGAGAATATACATCTTGAAGGTACTTGAGCTATTATCTTCAGGTGGATTAACATTGTTTAACCAAGAAGATATAATGGAAAAACTTTTTTGAAGCTGTATATCTGGAGATTATGATAACTTGGGCAGTACATTTAGGAAAAATCTTTAAGACAGTCTTTATAGAAGAGACTCCTCTTAAAGACTTTTCCTTAAAGTATGTTGTTTTAGGAGAAGAGTTGAATCATTTCTTGCAAACTGTTTTCTCTCTCTTCTTCCTGCATTGGATTAATGAGTTGGATTTTTTTAACAAATACATGAACCAGTGAACCATTGTGAAGGCTGTGCTTATGTAAAAGCTTTGGAGGCTCTGGCTTTTAAGTTTAGCTAAGCAGCTCTGCTATGGAAGACTTAAACAGTTTATGGCTCAGTTGAACTCTCCCTATCATCACAGCTTTTACATCTAGGTGAACCCTTCTTCAGCATGGGAGTTGGACTAAGTGATCTGGATTTGAAGGGGGGAGAGGGAAAAACCAGGCTTGTAGGAAACAAGCCTGTGAAGTTTGTGGGGTGTTGTGCCAGCCCCTCTTCTACCTCAGGGGTGGACAGGCGGTGCTCCAGCAGTGGTGACTTCCTCAAATGCCTGTACGCTAATGCACGCAGTATGGGGAACAAACAGGATGAACTTGAGAACTATGTGTGATCTCAGGACCATGATCTCATTGCAATCACTGAGACGTGGTGGGACAGCTCACATGACTGGAACATTGTCATGGATGGCTATGTCCTTTTCAGTAGAGATAGGCTAGCATGGCGAGGAGGGTTTCCTGGTTTGACCCAAGGAACTAAGGATTTA
>VWZO01022243.1:0-22077 GCA_013396975.1 Bucco capensis
GTCAAAATCAGATAACTTTTATTGGTAAGGGGACTTACAAATGTCTTTACTTGTTAGAACACTGTTGCTGTGACTTCTGTAGCTTAAATTTCTTCCCATCTGACCTTTACAAGCACCTTTGACATTCTCATGTCTCTATCAGTAAATGCATTTTATCTGTAGGAAAGAATGAAAGTATCTCATATCCCAATATATATACACTTTCAGAAATAAGTGAAAATTTCAGAGTATTGAGATAAATTACTGAGAAACAAATAAACAAAAAATTTAATCTGCATGCATGCTACCTTCTGTTACTGCGATTTGGTAATTTTTAGTTGACGCCTCACTTTTCTCTCTCTGAACACATTGAACTGGTTTAGAAGGAAGCAGTATACAGTGAATAAAAAAAAAAAAAAAGACAGTGGTTTTGTACCTTTTATTCCTTACAGCTAGTCATGGGTGTTTAGGAAGCCACTCAATTATGCAGCATAATCTGATCACAGTTTAAAAAAATATATCTAATTTGAAATGTCAGTTATAAGGAAATATAAATACATATATATATATGCATGTATTTTCTTTCACCTATAGAACAGCATAAGTAGTATGCAACAGCAGTGAGCTGAAACAGCCAGGCTCTGATCCTATATATGTCATAGAAGTAATAAATATGAAAGTTAGTCATGAGCATACCCATCTTGGCCAGATTTTTTTCAGAACAATGTATATCCCATAAAACTCTAGAACCTTATTTTGCAAGTACTGAGTTGCATTCCAATTAGATAAAGGCATCTATTGGAGCATCACGAGCCTGTAGTTACATTGAGCAGATGTGGCTCTTTAGAGTGCCTTCAAGCCCTGTTCTCTGCAGTGACATCTGACATATTGCAGAATCTTAGACTTACAGAATGACTGAAATTGGAAAGCACCTCTGGAGGTCATCTAGTCCAAACCACTGCTCAGAGTATAGCAGAGTATAGCAGTCTGCCTAGGACAGTGTCCAGTCAGGTTTCTAATAACTGCAAGAATGGAGACTGGCAGGGGATGACCAGGTCCCCACTCCAAGTACCCCAGAGAGACATGTACTATGAAAGTCCCAGGGTGAAAAGCCTTTTATTCAAATTCCGCGGGGGTTCTTAAGGTATCAGTGAGGAATGGAAATGGCCCAGCTAGCCAATGGGGGAAACCAGGGGATCAGGAACCAATAGTAAGCCAGGGAATGGGGAAAGACAGGGGAGACAACAAATAGGGTTAGGACAGAGGTGGGGCTGGCTCAGTGGGCTGTACAATATGGCTCAGCCCATAGAAGCCATGTGGTCAGCCACGTGTGGGGGATAACGTTAAAACTGAAAAGTGAACCAGTACAAGAAACCATACAATAACAGCAAAACCCAGAACTCGAACTGCAGCGTCTCTAGGCTGTTTCCCACAATTCCTCCTTTTCTGTTTAATATTGCAACATAAACTTGAACAGTGTTGTAAGCCAATCTGGAAGAGGACCTCGTGAAGGAAGAGGAAGGGCGTGTGGGAGAAGGCTGAGATGACATCATGGCTAGATGGATCATGATGATGATGATGATGGAGATCATGGCGGCAGCCACTCATTGTAAAATTTCACTAGGTGCGATGGAACCCACTTAGGACCGGATCCTGTGAAGACACAGACATGCTCTCTTACAGAGGTCTTGTTAGAGAGCCATGTGAGGACAGGAGACTGTGGCTCACCAGTGGCCTTTAAACTAAATTTGAGGTAGTTAGTTGGACTCTCCACTGTCCTATATAATCTCTCCCCCATCCTATAATATCTCTTCTTCAGAGGGTCATTGGGTTATTAAGGACATATGGCCTTGCCAAAGCAGTTTTACCTTCTGGACCCTCAATCAGTAAGGTGAAGACACTTTGGAGCAGTGTCTGGGCTCCTCCTACCACTTCGATGTTGATGCAGGGCTCCGTAGTGCTCCATTCCTTTGGCCAATCGCTTTCTGCAAAGATGGTGACGTCTGCTCCTGTGTCTATGAGACCTTTTACTTGAACAGATCGGTTAGTGTTGGGAAAAGACACAGAGCAAGTCAGCATTGGCCAATCAAGTAGAATAGGTTGTGACCACTGGAACAAATGCATAGAGTCCAAGGTGCTGCCCCCCACAGCAATAGGGGTTAAATTGGCAATAGGTTTTTCTGTGTCTAGCTCCACCAGTGGAAACAGAGCTTTAACAGTCACTTCCAATGCCTTTGGATTGTCCACAGTCACTGATTGTGGAATAACTGTTAACCCTGTAGGGTTAGATGTAGCAGTCCCTGTTAAAATGCATTTCCCAGCAGGCACTGGTAGGCTATTTGTTGGTCTCACAAGAATAGTTTGATAACTGTCAGTGTTTATGGTGAGTCAGTGGGGAGAGGCCAACTCAACCTTAGAGACACTCGCTCTGGGTCTGTATCCGGGATTGAGAGGAGCAGTTGGGTGTGGTGGACTTGTGGGGCATTTTTTATCATCATGCTGCCCCTCACGCTTGGCTCCCCGTTTCCCGAAATCAAAACCAGCTTTTGTGCAGCTTTCGGTGAAAATAGTCTCCCTTCTCTATCAAGGAGTAATCTACAGTTGCTTGCCTAATGCAATCCCTTTCTGCATTGGGGATGCAAGCTAGGTGATACCGTATGTGCTCTGCTTTTCAGTTGAGGGAAATCCTTTTTAAAATGTCCTGTTTCTTGGCAGTGATGGCATGTAGCGTCCCTGTGTTGTAGTTGAGCTGCCAGGACTTCAGCTAGTAAGGGTGTGGTGTAGGTGTGGGATCCTACATTGTGACACACCTTAACCAAGTCCATTGGAGTTGGATCTTTAAGTGTCCTTAATATTCTTTGACAATCATAATTAGATTGCTCAATTGATAAGCTTAGAAACAATGCGTCCTGAGCCTCTGGATGCTTAATTTGTTTAGAGATTGCATTTTTAATCTCTCTGCAAAGTCTGTAAATGGCTCTGTCAGCTTTTCATGGACCTGGGTGTATGATAGTGTTGCCTCAGATGCTTCAGCAATAGTTTGAATTGTTTGGAAAGCCAAATTCTTTGATAGATCCAATTCATTCAATGGGATTGTGGTTTGGCTCTGGTTGGAGATGTATGGCCCAAACCCAAATAACCTATTAAAGGAATCCAGGACTGGGATACCCTTGGTGGAAAGGGTGTGTTCTGTGTACTGTCAAATGTGGGCTTGCCACTCATCTAGAAAGAGTGACACCTGCATGTTAGTAAAAAATGCCCTTGCCTGTGTTTTAATATCATTCGGTGTAAAGGTGTAAGCTTTGAATAGGAGCTTAACATTCCTATCACATAGGGTGAATTCAGTCTGTATTTAGCAATGGCTTTCTTAGTGTGCTTAAGAACTGGAATTGGAACAGATTCCTAGAGGGGAGGACTGTTGGGGCAGTAGTACAGAGGGAGTGCCTGTAATAAATCCAAATCATCCATTGCTGTTGCTTGTTGTTTAATGTAAGCCCATCGGTTACTTTGGGCATCAGTTCTGGTGATACGGGGGGCATGGGCTCCACCACATTGGCAGGTTCCCACTTCGGGAAGGACAGAACTGGGTGGGGCTTGAAGGATGGAAGTGGGCGGGGCCTGTTCACTTGGTGGTGAATCTGGATGGGCAGCGCCACCTAGTGGCATGGCAGAATAATCAGCGTGGCTCTGTGAGCCAACATTTTGGTGGTCTTTGCCCGTTTGTGTCAGGGGGGAAGGAGATGACCCAGCCATGAGGCAGTGGCCATTTTGGGTTTGGGGGGGGGGGGAGCTGGGCGTTCCATGCTGTGTGTAATGGCAGTACTGGGGACGCAGTTCTGGACCCTAAATCTGTTCCCGATGCAGTATGTGTGCTTCGACCATGACCCTGCTCTGTTCCTTCCTCCAAAACAATCAGTATTGTATTTTCTTTTTTATCTAGCATGCTTAGGATTAAGTGCCATGAGATAGTGGCTTGTGATGCTAGAGAGTCACTGACTTGAGTGGCTTTCCATAATTTAATGCCCAATTTGTCCCATTCCTCGTAGATGATAGGAGAGGGAAGAGCATAATTATTCTTGAAAATCCATTTTATCAGTGCTTTTAGGGAGACTTTATCTATCGGGTGTCAGTGGAAGTAAAGGAGGTTTTTCAAGTGCTTATAGCTCTCCCATTCCAATTTAGAAGATAGTGATCCCATAATTTTTAAATATAGTTGTAGAGAATAAAAGTTCGGGGCTACACAACTGTGAGCTTACCCTCTTCGTGATAAGTCGAGATCCAGATGAAATCCAAATGAAATCCGAAAGGCTGAGATGTGGATGTTGTCTGGGCAGGAAGCCAAAAAACTTCGTCACATGAGCCCAAATGGTATCCGGAGAAATCTTCTACACAGTAGAGACTCTGCCATTTGCCCTACAAATGGGCACCAATTTGACAGGGGGTGACCGGGTCCCCACTCCAAGTTCCCCAGAGAGACATGTACTATGAAAGTCCCAGGGTGAAAAGCCTTTTATTCAAATTCCACAGGAGTTCTTGAGGCATCAGTGAGGAACAGAAATGGTCCGACTAGCCAATGGGGGAAACCAGGGGATCAGGAACCAGTAGTAAGCCAGGGAACAGGGAAAGACAGGGAAGACAATCAATAGGGTTAGGACAGAGGCAGGGTTGGCTCAGTGGGCTGTACAATATGGCGCCACCCATAGAAGCCATGTGGTTGGCCATGTGGGGTCATAAAAATAAAACCGAAAAGTGAACCAGTACAAGAAACCATACAATAACAGCATAATCCAAAACTCAAACTGCAGTGTCTCTAGGCTGTCTCGCACAGGAGACTCCACAGACTCCTTGGGCAACATATTCTAAGCTGCATATTGAAGACACGGACTCAGGTTATCAATACAACTAGAGATAGTTTATTGCTTGCATGCAGTTCTATTTATACCTCCAAACCCATGCGAGAGTTCCTGCTTGTACTTTTCCGCAAAGATTTGGAACCAAAAACTTAAGTAACTACCTAGACATATATGGTTATTTCCTGTGGTCATACATGGTTATAATTCCCTGTGCTAATAACATAATCATATATGGTTATAGTGATTATAGTTTCCTGCACTGATAAGCGTGTTCTTCCTTCCTTCTACATAGTCACTTGTCCTTCGGAACATCCTGCCACTAATGAGCATCCTGCTATTAATGAGTACTAATGAACAGATGTCTTTACTTCTTGCCAGTAAGCACATATTTCTTATCCTCGTCCCCCACAATTCTAGTATTCAAACATCAGTTTCTGCCCACTGTGTAGTATTAAGTCTATATTTCTGTCTTTACTCCTTCTCACCAGTTATTTATAGCCATCAATAAGTTCTCCTTGAGCCTTCTTTCCTCCAAGCTAAATATTCCCAACTTTCTCAGCATCTCATTGTATGATAGACATTCCAGTCTGTCATTTTTGTGACCCTTAGCTGAACTCCATCTGTGCTGTTCCCATCTCTCCAGAATTTTTTCAGTAGTGCTAAGTAAAGATGAAGGATATCTTCCTCAAAATGCTGGTTATGCTTTTCCTAACACAGCTCAGTGCTGGATCATCCCCTAATGGACGCTGGGATTTTGCAGTCAGCATGTAATCTAGGGAATCTAGGGAATCCATGCCTCTAAACTAGGAAACAGAGACTGGAAACAGAATGACTCCTCCACAATCAAGGAGGAGGAGGTGGTGAGTGACCTGCTGCATCACCTGGATGTGCACAAATTCATGGAACTGGATGGCTTGTACCCGAGAGCTCTGAAAGAGCTGGTGGGGGTGCTCACCAAGACACTTTGCATCATTTTCCAGCAGTCCTGGCTGACTGGGGAGGTACCAGCAGACCGGAAATCAGCCAGTGTTACCCCCATATGGAAGAAGGGACAGAAGGATGATCCAGGAAATTACAGGCCCTTTAGTCTGGCTTCTACACCAGGGAAGCTAATGGAACAGATCATCCTGAGTACAGTTCTGAGGCATATGCAGAACAACCAAGGGATCAGGTCAAGTCAGCATGGATTTATGAAGGGCAAGTCCTGTTTGATTGATCTGATCTGCTTCTATGACAGGGTGACACACTTCTTGGATGAAGGAAGGGCTGTGGATGTTGTCTACCTTGAATTTAGCAAGGCATTTGACACAGTTTCACATAGCATTCTCCTAGAGAAACTGGCTACTTGTAGCTTGGATATGCACACGCCTTGCTGGACAAAAAATTGGTTGGAAGGTGGAGACCAAAAAGTGCTCAATGGAGTCCAATCCAGTTGGTGGCTGGTCACAAGTGGAGTTCCCCAGGGCTCAGTGCTGGGACCGCTCCTGTTACAGAATCATAGAATAATAGAATGGGGCCTCAACCACCTGCCTGGGCAACCTGTTCCAGTATTCTACCACCCTCGTGGTGAGAAACTTTTTCCTAACATCCAGTCTAAATCTACTCTTCTCTAATTTAAAACCATTGCCCCTTGTCCTTTCACTCCAGGCCTTTGTAAACAGGCCCTCTCCAGCCTTCTTGGAAGTTCCCTTTAGGTACTGGAAAGTCACTAGTAGGTGTCCCAAAGGATTCTCTTCCCCAGGCTGAACAATCCCAACTCCCTCAACCTGTCCTCATAGGAGAGGTGTTCCAGCCCCCTGATCATTTTCGTGGCCCTCCTCTGGACCCGCTCCATCAGGTCCATGTCCCTTCTGTGTTGAGGGCTCCAGAACCGCACACAGTATTCCAGATGAGGTCTCAGCACAGCAGAGTAGAGTGGCAGAATCACCTCTCTCGATCTGCTGGCCACACTTCTTCTGATGCAGCCCAGGATGCCATTGGCCTTCTGGGCTGCCAGCATGCACTGTTTGCTCATGTCTAGTTTCTCATCCATCAGCACCCCCAAAAATCTGGAAGTATTAATAGATAGTAAGTTAAAGATGAGTCAGCAGTGTGCCTTAGTAGCCAAAAGGGCCAACTGGGTCCTGGGGTGTATCAAGCACTCCATCACTAGCTGAGAGAGAGACGGGATAGTTCCACTTTAGTCAGCACTGGGGCAGCCTCACCTGGAGTACTGTGTGCAGTTCTGGGCTCCACAAACAAGGAAACGCTGAAATCACTTAGTCTGGTCAGCCTGGAGAAGAGGAGACTGAGGGGAGATATTGCAGTTTATAACTTCCTCACCAGAGAGGAAGGGGTGGGTGCTGACCTCTTCTCTCTGGTGACCAGCAACAGGACCTAGGGGAATGGCATGAAGCTGTGCCGAGGGAAGTTCAGGTTGGATGTTAGGAAGAGATTCTTTACCCAGAGAGTGGTGGAACATTGGAACAGGCTCTCCAGAGAGGCAGCCACAGCACCAACTCTCGTGGAGTTTAAGCAGCACTTGGACAATGCTCTTAGTCACATGGTGTTACTTGAGGTTGTCCTGTGCCTAAATGGGAGTTGGACTTGGTGATCCTTGTGGGTCCCTTCCAACTCAGGTTGTTCTATGATTCTGTGATTTCAGCTAAAGAATCAGTCCTGCAAAAGAAATCGAAACAACTGATACCATTTAAAAATCCAAGGCTTGGTTCTTCTTTGCCCTCTATTTTAGAAAAGTATGTATTTTGCAAAAAATAGGTATGAATATTTGATTGAGGATTGACAGGGGGTGACCAGATCTCCACTCCAAGTCCCTCAGAGAGACACGCACTCTGAGGGTCCCAGGGTGAAAAACCATTTATTGAAATTCCGTGGGGGTTCTGAAGGCATCAGCGAGGAACAGAAATAGCCCAGCTAGCCAATGGGGGAAACCAGGGGATCAGGAGCCAACAGTAAGCCAGGGAATGGGGAAAGACAGGGGAGACAACAAATAGGGTTAGGACAGAGGTGGGGCTGGCTCAGTGGGCTGTACAATATGGTGCTGCCCATAGAAGTCATGTGGTTGGCCGCATTGAGGGGATAACAATAAACCCACCAGTACAACAGGGTACCATACAATAACAGCAAAACCCAGAACTCGAACTGCAGCGTCTCTAGGCTGTTTCCCACAATTCCTCCTTTTCTGTTTAATATTGCAACATAAACTTGAACAGTGTTGTAAGCCAATCTGGAAGAGGACCTCGTGAAGGAAGAGGAAGGGCGTGTGGGAGAAGGCTGGGATGACATCACGGCTAGATGGATCATGATGATAAAGATGATGGAGATCATGGTGGCAGCCACTCGTTGTTGTAAAATTTCACCAGGCATGATGGATCTGATAAGCTTCTATGATGAAATTACTGTTTTGGCATACAAGGACGGAGCAATTGGGCACTGTCTACCTTGAATTCAGTAAGACTTTTGAGATTTCTCCTGTAATATCCTTTTTCCTTTACAGTAGGAAAATACTAGGGTTCCTTTGATAAGCATTCTTGATGAACAGTTCAGCATTAAAGCCTCTCAAGTCTGTAAGCCTGTATTTATACTAGAAAATATAGCAGTGACACAGAATGTTCCTGAGCACAGGAGTTTATTTGTTTATGCTTTAAAACAGTAGAAATGGTCTCCATTATGCTTTAGCTTAGGACAGCTAGTACTACCCCAAATATTTCACAGGTATAAGCCAGTGATCCTTTCCAGTTGTTAGTGCTAATGTGGTTGTCTTTTGGAATGTGAAAGAGATCTGTAGTGTAGATTTGGGCTGATTTGTCGTAACTGCCCTCAACACCAAGGTGTTTAATTTGCCACCTCAAAAGACTGAAGTGGCAGATGTGTTATTTAGATTCTTGGAATAAGACTTGTAAAAGCCAGATAAAGTATCTTATGCTTTATAGAACCCTGGTTGAGTTAATTTTTCTTTTACTTTTTTTTATTCATTTATTTTTATTCATAGACCTGAAACATGAAAGAACTACTAGATCTGTAATATAGAACTTATGTCTATCTTACCTGAAAACATCCAAGGTTGAGTTGATAGATAGAAGAGATAGCAAACTCATAATTTCTTCTGGTAAATTAATTCACAGATTTGTTCTCTCCACTCATGAATGTGTCTGCCTAATTTTCCCTTCTCACTACAATTTCAAGTCTACTAAGGTTTCTGTCATCCTTTTTTCCTTAAATGAAAGGGCAGGTTAGTAATCCCATAAATATAGTGTAGTACTTCTAGATCTTCTTTCGATTAATCAGATTTAAATTTCTTGCTGAAGATATTTCTTTTAGACCTTAAATAACATTTTTATGTTGTTGCACACCCTCTCAATTTTTTTTTTCATCCTATTTCCAAAATGAACTACAGAAATACAAACAGCTTCATATGGAGTGAGATGAAAAATTACTTTTCTATTCCTGTTCACAGAATCACAGAATCATTAAGCTTGGAAGAGACCTCTAAGATCATCAAGTCCAGCCATACCTATCACTAACATGCCACTAAACCATGTCCCTGAGTAGAGTATCTGTTTTTAAACACCTCCAGGGATAGTGATGGCATCTCATCTCAGGAGAAGATGCTTCTCCTGAGTCTCCTCTTCTCCAGACTAAATAACCCCAGTTCCCTCAGCTGCTCCTGATAAGAGTTGTGCTCCAGACCTCTCACTAGCCTCGTTGCCGTTCTCTGGACATGCTCTAATGCTTCTATGCTTTGTACTGAGATGCCCAAAATGAACACAGCATTCTAGGTTCAGCCTCACCAGCACTGAGTACAGGGGGCAACTCTGTTCAGAAACCGTTCAGAACTCGTGTTTTATAACCAGTGATTCAATAGCTCTTTTTTTTGCCACAGCATAACAGCTAATGGGCTTGTTCAGACATAGTACTTTTTAGGATCTAATATCTATTTTACAAAGATAGCCTCAATGTCCATATTTCAACTGTTCTTGGGATTATTTAAAAACAATTTTTTTTCAAAGAGACTTAACATATCAACCAGACCAAATTGTGCCACATTACCATTTTGTTATCATTTGTTATCCTACAATCGCTTGTACTACCTACCTTTTTTGTCCACAAGTGTTATCCAAATTTACATGTTGCTGTTCAGCAGCATCAGACCTAGTAGCAGATCCATGGACTTTTTCCAGCATTGCCTTTTTCAGTGATAAATTCTTCTTGTTTGCTTGAGAGCTATTTCTTAATCAAAATTTATATGCTGAAGCCCCTCCTCCAGGTGCTGTTTGATCTTAAAGCAAACTAAAGTACCTGTGTTCCTTCCTTTCAAGACCACCAAACACATAAATTTCTTCTTTGTGGCAAGTTACCTGTACCACTGTGATGGAGTACACGAAATAGGAAGTTTTTTGTGCACCTTACCTCCTCCTTCTTCTCCCAAACCTTTTTGTTTTGTTTTCCAAACTGCTTTGCTGCTGCTGCCCTTGCCCCCCCCCCCCCCCCCCCCCCCCCCTCCCCCCCCCCCCCCCCCNTGACGCTGGTAGCCGTGGCAACAAATGGGTGGGTGTGGGGCAGGCCGGAGCAGTGGCTGAGCCGAGCCCGGCCAGGGAGCCCCAGTGGGGTACTGAGCAGCCGTGGCGCAAGCCCAGGGCGGCACGCAGGGCTGCATCCAGGCAGATTACATAGGCACAGAGCAAGGAAGTGACTTTAATGCGCAAATCAGCTGAACAAAAAAGCCTGCCTGGCACGGGGAGCCCTGGGATACCTCCACTGGCTATAAAAGATGACAGAGATGTCACACACTTCCTCTTTCTGCCTCTCACCTCACCAGAGACAACACACAGAAGGGGAGAGAGGACTGCCATGTGGCCTCCGCCATCTTGACCATGCGGAGTTCTGCTTTCTATCTAGACTGGGGGCTATTCTTCTTCAGTTATCCAAGTCCCTGGCTCCATCGAGATCGGGGCTCCATCGTTTTATCGGGGGTGGGGAGAGAGAAACCTCGTGGCATGGTGAGGGATGGAGGAAGGCACCTGGAAAATTTTCTTACCTGTTTCTGTATTTGCGCTGTTATATATATATTTATTAGTTGAAGTTATTCTTTATCACTTTGTCTCGTGTGTGCGTGTGTATTCATTATATATTTATTCCTTTATCCTGGGAGGGGGAGGCTCTTATCGTGGATCTTCCCCAAAATTGTCTGGTCAAACCAAGACAACCACCACGGTTAAAAGGATTCTCAAACTAGGGACGTTCCCTAATACTTTGTCTGCAAAGCATTATTCAAAAAGAATTCTTGGAAATTTTTACTAGGTCAAATACTGTACTGCGAGGAAAAAGAGGTAATGATAATTTCCCAACACATTTCAACAGCTGAGTGCTTGTAGCAATCTTCTTTATGATTAAAAACCTGGTGTTTCTTCTTGGGCTAAAGAATCTGTCTGAAATCAAATTCAGCTAACACTGGCTCATAAATGTATCCTCAAAACACAGAGAGTATTTATTTTCTACAAATGGTTTGTCTACAATATGAAATCAGATATAGCATGTTACATTTTTCGGTAGATCTAAAAAGGAAATAATTTCAAAAAATGGGCATTGCAGTTCAGCATTAGTGAAAGGAACAATGGTTCACTTTAAATGTATGTTAGACAATTATTTCTGATAAGAGGTAAAAATCATGACTCCCTGACAGATGACTTGATAGATGCGTTGACAGTGCTAGCAATTATAGCTTATAGCTTAGTGTCAGAAGGAAAGTCAGATTATTCTGAGAGATGTAACTTTTAACAACTGTCTGTAAGAATCATATTATGAGAAGGGCGGATTGGGAAGAAGCAAACCAAAATGATGAACATATCCTAACTTTCCTAAAAGTAAATCACAGTCATATACTTTCACTGATTCCCAAAGGAATAACAGGTAGAATATTCTTTAAGCCTGATTCAGTCTTTAAGATGTCAACAAGCAAATGAAAAACTGTCCTGGAGTGATTAAGATTCAAGAAAAAGAAAAGAGTGTACGTCATATTCCCTTTTGAACTTTTGAATTTGGATATGGACACTGTTTCTTTAAGAAATTGCAATGTCTGGACTTTTCCTGCCCCCCCCCCCCTCCCTTCTTACGGTTAACAGCCGAAAGAATTTGCCGGGAGGAGCCNTATTCTTAGAAATTCACTGTCTGCATGCCTGGTATTTTTATCTCAATTTTGCTGTCCCCGTCTTTTTGGGGAGAGAGGGTATTCTGGCAAAAATCCTCTCAAAAGATTGTTCTTTTGACCCTAGCTTCTGGTCAAACCAGGACAAAAACATAGGTCTTTTACACATATATAGAGTAATATAGTCTAGATCCTGAAAAAAATAACATATTTGTCTCTTTATGTATGTAAGCATTTTCATTTCAGTAGAAGTAAGTACACCTGAATGATTGCAAAACATAGATGTTAGAATTGGAAATACCTCTGGCTCCACCATTTCCACAGGTAGGATGCAGGCTTGTGGAAGAATAAACGGGTTTTTTGTTTTTTTTATAAACCAACAAAATGATCTGAAAGACTAAGTCCCATTTTAAAATCTGAATGGCAAGTGTATAGTAACAGGAGGCAGATCACTAGACAGCATCTGAAAAGTTTTGCTTTGGAACTTAAAATGATGACATTCTACTAAACAATCTAATGCAATGAAATTTCAGTATCTGAGATTTAAAAACATAGCTGTAAATAATAGGAAAATATAAGAATAGGTCACACAAAAGGTGATAATCTAAAATTAAACATTTAATTAGAACTCTGATTTTGGTTTCAAGGTAGGTGGCATTGCACAGGCTATATTACAATCTTTTATAGTATTTATTTTTTTTGCCAAAGAGAATACTGCTTAACAGGCCACTTTAATATATGTGTAATAGGATTAGAACTGAAAATCAGCTAAAGATGGTAAATTTTACATTATTGGGAAAATTACATTTTTTTATTGTAAAAACATTTATTTTTAACAATTTACCTACATTAATCAAAAAAGTACAGCATATTTAATAATTTTACAAATTCTTCATAAAAAATATATCTCTGTACAAAAATTTCTTTTGCACCTCCTTCATGTCACAGCAGGGTGTAGTGAAATGGCAGAATGAAATACTGGTAATGAAAATCAGATTGACTTGATCATAATGCCAACTTTTTTCCCCAGACTCCCCACCCTCACCCTCCCACTTTTTGTTGATTTTTTTTTTTTGTAATAACAGCTTTTCTTTGTTTACAAAATATTTTACACAAGAAAAAAATTATTGCAGCTAGCCTGGAGAAAGGCAAGATGTGTGATACAAGCAGCAGTTTTTAACAGCTTTGAAGCACATAACCTCTTTTTTCAAAAAAATATATATAGCATGTAATGTTAGCCCATCATAATGATCTGGTCAACGCTGGGGAAAAAGTCTTCTGCATATAGCTTAAAAAGCAGATTTCCTGGCTGCTATTACCTGGCCACTGCACAACATTTTAAGAGTGTTAATTCTGATGACGCATCATATATAAATGCATGCATAAACAGCCCTCTGTAATATAACTTCAGAAGAAAGAGATCCAACCAGAACAGAAGACTCAAATATAGTAGAGAAGCATCTGAAGGATATGGACAGAACAGATAAAACTATGAGAGCTTGCTTTTACTTGGATTCCAGTCTGAAACTGCTGTTTAATCAATACTCGAAAACAACATCCTAGGATAATTTGTCAGTGCACCCTGCCCCAATTTTGAGTGTCCCTGATCAAAGAACACAGTCAGGATAAACACTCCTTGCATAACCTCCCCCAGAATAAACTATTGGATTCACAGGATCTCTAACACATAAGTTCAAATGTTTAACTATTCTCTTTTCTGGGACTTTCCTCTAACACATTCCTCAGTGGTCAGAATGAGACAGCTCACTGAAGAATACACTGTAAGGGCCAGATTACAACATATCAATTATAGCTACAACTTGTTTTCAATATTCTACTTTTTTTTCTTCCATTGCTACTACAGAATGACTTCCAAAGTAGAAATGCAAATTTTTAAAACCTGTCAATAACTTTAATCACACAACATCTAACCTCCCTGGCCCACTGTTTCTGTTTCACTGCAAGTTGGGGGAGAAATTTTAATCTGATGACTTTGTTCTTTCTCAGGAAATGTGAAGGGCTCTGAGATGTGACAACTGCACAAAAACCTTAAGGGGAAAAAAAAAAAAGGAAAGCCAAAAACTGCTAACAAAAAGAAAAAGGATGTGACTGGAAATGATTATCATATATTCTTCAGTTTTTTGCTCATATGAAGAATATAACAGCTGGAGGCCCTAAAATACTGTATTATATTGCTGGCACTTTTTGTGTAAGCGTTGTATAGTTGTTATGCTTACCAAGGGCTGCTTTTGAAATTTTCTCTGTGTTCTGCAACTGTAGCTGAAAAAATTGTTGTTTGGTTAACATTGCCCTTTTGTTTTGTGTATAAGAGCCAAACCTACAGACATAAGGAGTTCAGAAACATATTTTGTGCAGTTTTTAAAGGCAACTTGACATTAACACATTTTTAACTTTAAATTCAGAAAACTACAAAAAAACAACAACAACAACAACAAAAAAAACCCCCAGAAAAAAACTGATCTGAATTTTAAAGAAAAGCAATTTTCACAATTTCTAAGCTCAACATGTATGGCTAAAATCAGATTTTACTCCATTATTTCCTGTAATTTCCTAATTTTAAAATTCCGTACAATTAATCTGCCCAATGGCTTTTTAAAATTTATTTTCATTCAATAAAACATCTAATTCTAAGGAAATGTTAATTATTTACTCTATCATTCATATTTCAAATGTCAAACTTTCTCTGTCAGACTCTGTAAATACAAAAAGAGTTAGCAGCATGTTTAAAAAATCTGAAAAGAAACAGAAAGCAAAGACAGATGATTTTTCAAAGTAGAAACTGGATGACTTGTTACAGACAGTTTGCACTGGGTTTAGTTATACTACCAAAAAAGTGTAAAGTGTTTTAGTTCCATGTAACATCAGAGATTATATCATATTACAGGAAAAAAATGGAAAAAATGCAAAACGAAAGACTGTATTATGAGCACAGGCTCACAGACTTTATGAGCTATCTAAAATAAATTAATATTCACATTTGTACATGGCAAGCAGCAATAGCTGCTAACCTTCCTGCTGTTAAATATGATACTGACAATGGTGATTGATGACTGATTTCAGAAGAAAACAATATTGCAATGAAAGTTCTTAGAAATGGGCTCTTGTTCTGGCTGAAAGTCTCCAGTGACTTGTAATCATGTTTACAAAGAAATTTAGTCAAAAACTGTCAAAAGAAATATTGTCCTCTATCACACAAGATTTTCAGTGGTGCTAAGAATGGGGCTCATCATTTAATATTCCAAGTCAATTTATTGTGGAATGTTTTGCTTGGCAAAGAGTGAGTGAATGTTTATATACAATGGATAGTGTGTGGAAACCCTGTATATTTTTACTAGTATCTTAATCATCCATAACACTCTAGTGCAAAACGATTGTGCATTAACATTTTGCAATATAACAGATGATTGGGAAATTGGCAAACTGCCCTACATATGAGATACACTGTAAGTTTCCTTAATTTTAGCAAGATTTCAGTGGTAAAGCAACTGCAGGTGTATGCAACCTCAAGGAAGTTTGCCTTCTCACTCAAGAGAGCTTTATTTCTTCAGAAAATTCCCAGGGATAATCTGTGGTGCTATCATTTGTCACAGTACTCTCAGGGGATTTATCCAAACTGCCCAGAGGAATGCACTTGAAAGGCATCCAGCCACACAGAAATATGAAAGTCTGAGGCATTACACATGACAGATTGGCATGACTTGGCAGTCTTCCTTAAAATGTGCCTTGATTTGAAGCAGATGAAGCCAGGGATTTTTATCCAACTTTAAGATGAAAAAATATTGTTTTTCTGATCCCCAGAAGACTGACACATTTTTACCAGAAAATTTAGCTGCATGTAGGCTGACAGAAGATGTTTAAGATTACAGCAGCAAAGCCAAGAGAAGAAGGGAAGCTTGTATATGGCACCAAAGGAATTACTGCTTGTCCATCAGAGGTATGGCTATGAATCAGTCATATTGGGCACTGAAGGCTATACCACTGTACAAACTGTGTTCAGAGTCGTATCAAACCTCACAGCCTTTGCCTCTGTGGGCTTTAAGTTTGTGTCATACATGGGATTTTCAAATGAAGCCTGTCCATTACTGTTTTCATGTCCAGCATACCCATTGTACTGTACTTTTGGTCTTGTTCTGGGAAAAAAAGACAGGGAATTATCATTAGTATCTCTTTAAAATAAATATTCTACAATTATTGCAAGTCTTATCTATAATATTTCCACCCTGCCTCCTCAAGTTGCATGACTCTGTCTGGAAGTGACAAAAGGGGATACACAAAGGATGTTGCAGTAAAGTAAAGGAAATGTGTCTGACAGTTATTTTTCATAGCTTGAAGAGAAGAAAAAAATTCCTAATGGGACACTGACGCTACAAAGCACAGAGATAACATAGGCAAAATATTGGTATGCATTTTCAATTATAAAAATGTCAAAAGAATGACAATTTCATAGCTTGTTGTTAGTGCTAAAATAGCCAAAACTAATGTACAACAGAAGTAAAATGAAAGTTAACATCTATATAATATTTTCTGTCAGTAATAAAAATTATATTTTCTGATGACAGTCACAGTTTTACATTGCTAGTCTGACCATAAAAGAATCCTTACACACAGTGGAATCACTTATTCCAGCTTTACTAAATTAACACCTTACCAATTTTCAAATATATATCCTTGTCTTTCTAAAATATTTATATAAATGTCAAAGACAAGGTAGTATCTTTTGTTGGTCAATTTAATTTGATCACCATTAAGCATGTTCTAACTGACTTTCCTGGAAATTTGGAATTTTACCCACACTATTTTTCACAGTATATCCAGGAAGGCAACTGGACCATCTGTGCAAATGTTCTCATGGAGATTAATACATACTGTCAATTTAAAAAAAACTTGAATGGAGTAGATGATTAGGTTTGCATAGAAAGATGAGTAAGTAGCTCCTAATTAATCCTTTCATTAGCATTTTGGGTTTTAGATTACATAAACATCCACAGGCTTAGATTAGTCACTTGCTGTTATCAGCAGTTTATTACTATTCCAGAGCAGGAAGTTAGTGTTGCATCATTAATGTGCTTTTACAGGTCTCCCAGGTACTGCTAAATCTATGTCAGTGGACAGCTATACAGCATAGCTTCAATCGGGCAACCCGTGCACTGACATAGGAAGTGTCCAGAACATATTGCACTGCTAGAGATAGTAACCTTCAGATACAGGCCAGTAATTTCAGTTATTCCAGACAAATCTGTCATAGTTTGCCTCCATAAATACTTCAAACAAAAAAGACTACTAGATATCTTTACAGAGATTTTGTATGTCCAAACACATGCAGTAAGATTGATCAAATCCTAACTACTATTCGCATCAATTTTTTACATTTGAATATCAAATGATATAAAGATTTATCCTTCAAAAATCACTCTTATATTTTTTATAGTGTTTTACCACCATGAAGAACATACCAAAACTTCAAGGATGTTCACATTTTTATGCAAAGTTCCGTTAGAATGTATTAAGCTGATAATTAAATGAAAAATAAACATAATTGTGCAGATTTCTGGTATATCCACTAAAATGATATCCTATTATCTTGTATTTTGCTACTTTAACCCTAAAATTCCTTAGCATATGAAAATATCTAAACAAATGCATAAAGAAGGTTCAGTATAGACTTTTATATATGTAATTTAAGTAGGTCAAGAAAGTCTACGAAGGAGTACAAAATGTAGATGCTTGGTACTTAATAAATGCATGACAACTTAGAAAAGAACCTCATCATAAAATTTCAGAAAAGGGGTCTTGAAAATCATACCCTTCTTAAGAAAATGATTCTGGTTTGGATAGCAGATAGGGAAAACTATCACCAGAAAGATGTCAGTACTGGAAACTGAGAATCTACAAATAATTGTTTCTTATAAATATGCCTTTTTTCTGCATATTTACATGTTATAAGTAACAAAACATGCTTAGAAATCTTAAGTAGGAGCTTTACTAAGTATAAGTAATTAAATGTATTTTAATTTTGTTCAGAAAGACTGAGATGCTGTCTTCATTTCTAAATGTGTCAGCTAAAAAAAACCTGTGAAAAAGAAACTGTGAAAGAGATTTTGCAGTTCTAATAAGATGATAATTATCTGACATAGGCACAGCAGAAACATCCATAAAATCATCCCCTAAGAACACATTCAAATTATCTGATAAAGTGAGCCTTTAGAAGCATAGCTACTATCACATCTCTCTGAAAATTTCATGTTGTTATTTTGGATGTTAAGGTAATTTCAAGAAAGTCCCTTCAAAAGTCACAGATTCTGCTCTTTTCCGTTTGGAACATCCTTTTTTTTTTTGAAGAGGATAAGGCTGAACAGAAGTTACTTTCCATCAGTAATCAAGTTGTTAGTTTTCTGATGGCAATATGATACTCATAACTACTCTAAAAACTGGTTTAATGGAAGAAATTGTTTGAAAATATAGAAAGGAAGAACATTCTTCTTTTTCAATTATCTAATGCTATTTAAATTTGATTAAGGTAAGCAGAACTGCAATGCTGCACCTGCAATACAGAAAACATTGGGATTACAGTTTCTCATCTGAAGACTAATTTTTAACTCTCTTAAATACATATATATTTCTACTAAATGGAAAACAGAATCTCCACTGCTCATGTAGGATGAAACAAACCTCACAGAATAAACCACAAAATGTACCCTTATGTCACAATACAGTTTTTAAAATTTTTCATAGAGTTTGCCGCCCCTTGCAAAGAGGAAATTGACAGCAATATTCCCTTTGTGTTCCATCTCTTTGCCTGATCTTAATGCCTGGCTTTTGTGCTCAGGTTGTCCCCATTGCAGAACAGGAGCTATTTGAGAAGGTACCTCTGTGGGCATCAGAAAACTATCTGACAATAACATGTTCTGAGACAGAGTTCACTGTTTTTCCTGAGCAGTTTTTTCAACAAAAGGTTATACTGCATTTCAGAACATGTAAAATTTTAACTGCAGGCTCAAGCTTCACTGCGCTTTCTTTATCTCAAATCATCTAATGCTGAGGTAGGTAAACATTCCAGTCTATCACATGGAAATGTTGGACTTCAGTTTATCTGTGTGATTTCTTACAATCACAAAATACTCCTGGTATCATGATTACAGAACAAAAATTTAAAAAACATTATTAAAAATAAACATTTTTTAAAACACCATTTTGCAAGCTGGAAATAACACAAGGAGGCCAGAGATTATGGTAGCTCTATTAAAAATCAAAATAACCAAGTAGCGCTTAGAATGAACAAATGGTCAAATGATACAGAGATGTCAGCTTTTAAACCAAATTTCAGAAAAATATGGTTGGATTTATTCTGTTATTTAATTACATACAAAAGTTCCATATGCGCTGAAGTGATGGCAATTGTAGCAGTATCCACTAGCTTACTCAACATGTACCGTAAGTAGAGTGTTCCCTGTAAGAGGCTGTTCCCTCATGGGTTTTATGGATTTTTCATCTTGTATAATTAATACAAGACATTTTGAAAGCAGCAGCATACATTCAATTTAATAAAGCATTAAAATGAAAAAAATAAAGCATGTAACCTAAGATTTCAATCTGATTCAGCCTAATGAATCATGGTTTGTCAGGTTTTTGCTCCTTAAAATAGTGACATATTTTTCTCATTGTTCACCGTTAGGAACTGCTCTACACTGAAACACTTTGGAAGAATACTTCGAAATATTTGTCTTTCTAGAATAAAGATATTCTTGAAAACTTTAGCATTGTGTTCTCTAGTTAACACTCATTTATCAAAATTAGAACAAAAAATAAGTTACTGAATAAATAATATTTACGATACCTGTGTTTGTAGAGGTAAAATGCAAACCCTGATAGTATTAGAGCAAAGAATGGTACCAGGATGGCAGCTGCAACAGAACTGCTGTTTGTCCCATAATAGTGATTTGAAAGGTCTGTATCTGCATTTAAAGGACCTGAAACAAAACAAAAAGGGCAGAAATAAAATTCCGAGGTTTTCTATCTTACAGATCCACTTTATTCCAGAATTAAATAAAATGTCTTGATAAAACAGTTCTATTTAAAACCATGAAATAAACAGCAAGCAGTATCATAGTATAAATCTTATTAATACCAGTTAATAATGTATCAATAACAATCAAAAATTAAAATAGTATTCAGCAGGTGTAATAATTTTAAACTACAACTCTCATGAGTCACTAATTTTAAAAAGTCTGTTATAGGGTATGTAAATTGCCAGAGGTATCCATCTTTCCCCCCCTACACCCCCCCACCAACTGTTAGTGTTTGCTTGTAAACCCTCGGTGGGGGTAGCCCTTTCAGCAGCCAAGCTGCATGGGTAGGAGCGGAGCTGAGCCAGCAGCAGGTCACCACAGCAACCTGCACCCCAGCCCAGCATTGCCCACACGGCGTGGAGCCGTGCATGGAGTTAGAACAGACAGTGACACGTGCCTAGGAAGCTTCACCATACAACCAACTACCAGAGGGTGAGAAACAGTATGCTCTTTTCACTGATGGTTCTTGCCGTATTGTTGGGGCAAACCGGAAGTGGAAGGCAGCTGTGTGGAGTCCCTTACGGCATGTTGCAGAGGCCACCAAAGGAGAAGGTGGATCCAGTCAGCTTGCAGAGCTTAGAGCTGTCCAGCTGGCCTTGGACATTGCTGAGCGAGAAAAGTGACCAAAGTTCCATCTCTACACAGACTCATGGATGGTGGCTAATGCTTTCTGGGGATGGCTAGACAGATGGAAGAAGGCCAATTGGCAGCGGAAGGGAAAACCTATTTGGGCTTCCGAGACATGGCAAAACATCACTACTCGGATTACAGAAACTGGCTGTGAGAGTCTGTCACATGTGCCAAAGTGCCAGGCTGATGAGGAGCAATTGAATAATGCATAGCCTGACTGAGCTGCCCAAATCAAAATTTCAGAGGTAGATTTAGATTAGCAGCACAAGGGAGAGCTGTTTCTAGCTCGGTGAGGTGTGGCAAATTGATTACATCACACTGCCACAGATCCGCCAGGGTAAGTGCTACGTGCTTACTACTGTGGAAGCAACTACCGGCTGGCTAGAAACATATCCGGTGCCTCATGCCACTGCTCGAAGCACTATCTAGGGCCTAGAGAAACAAGTCCTGTAGCAACATGGCACACCAGAGAGAACTGAGTCAGACACAGCGGTACTCATTTCAAAAATGGCCTAGTCACCTCTTGGGCCAAAGAGCATAGTATTGAATGGATATACCATATCCCCTATCATGCAACCAGCCGCCGAGAAGGTTGAGAGATGCAATGGTCTGTTGAAAACCACACTAAAGGCACTCGGCAGGGGAACTTTTAAAAACTGGGATCTGCACTTGGCGAGAGCTACGTGGCTGGTCAACACCAGAGGCTCTATCAATCGAGCTGGACCTGCCCAGTCCGAACCCCTGAAAACCGCTGATGGGGATGGAGTTCCTGGAGTACAGCTGAAAGTTATGCTAGGGAAAACTGTTTGGATCAGCCCTGCCTCGAGCAAAGGCAAGCCCANCTGTCCCCATCTTATTGGGGAGAGGGGGTATTGTGGCAAAATCCTCTCAAAAGATTGTTCTTTTGACCCTAGCTTCTGGTCAAACCAGGACACCATCCGTGGGATTGTTTTTGCTCAGGGACCAGGTTGTACCTGGTGGGTAATGCAGAAAGATCGGGAAACACGGTGTGTGCCTTAGGGAGACCTAGTCTTTGGTTAAGAAGTCTCTTTGCAAAGAGATCGTGCCTGAATGTATATAGTTGATATGTATGTAATTGTATAAAGTTTTCCAGTAGTATAGTACATGTAAATATTGATGTACATAGTTGCATAAAGTTTTTGGTAGTGTAATATAAGTATATATATATCATGAGACCTGGACTTCCAGTCAAGATGGCAGCTCACATGCTCACATGCAGCATGCTCCCTGTCGGCCATTTCTACTGGTTGCGGCTGGGGTCTATCTCTGCCTGTTTCTTGCAGTGATCCCCCTTAGGTACCCCAGTATCGGGTGCCTACAGCCTGGACTACCGCGGCAGGACAGTGACGAGCTGACAGGATGC
>VWZO01022243.1:31357-49409 GCA_013396975.1 Bucco capensis
GGGGGGGGGGAGGAAGTGATCTCTACACTCAAATCAAGTACTGTATTCCATACTTCTAATGTAAAAGGTTCAATAGTTACATAGGAAATCATAAATTACTTGAAACTTTAAACTCAGCAAGATTAATCCGTGCTAGTCTAGATACTTACATAGCCATCTAGTGCCCAGTTGTCATTTTCAAACCTGCTTACAAAAATATCACTAGATCCTTTAATGTGAAAAACTTTCAAGAACAAATGGGCTTCTTCTTTCTTGTAAACACCTATTAACATGAAGGACAAAACACATGCCTTTTAAACAATTTTTCAACCAGTTTGTTCAAATATAATTTCAAAGCTAAGTATATTGCTTTAGAACTAAAACATTTTATAGAAAACATTCCGAAATAACAGAATTTTATAACCTGGAAAAAACAAGACAAGTGCTGTAATAGCAGGAACTTATTTTACTGACAATTTGCTAACATCATATTAAATAACAGGATGCAAAGGTGATTTTCTACTGTTTAACTTTATACATAAATGGGCAATAGCATTTGTATTTTTATATAGTATTTCAATAATTTTGAATACAGTCAGAATTCCATGCCTAGAATTGCCTTGAACTGGACAAAAACTGCATTTTACTCACATCCTAACAGTATACAGTGCAGTGAGAAAAAATTCACTATTTGGCAGCCAAGTACTGAAACTATCTCTGAACTCTTGACCTTAAAAAGTATTGATAGCTGATAAAGCTCTTTTCAAATATAGCTGTGATCAGAGGCTAAAACAAAATTTCACAGATATGCAGGAAACAATGCAAAGTGTTAATTAAAAGGTATGAATAATTTACAAAGTTAATTCATTATCTGTGCATACTTCAGCTTACGCCTTTATCAAGATCATATTGGCTTAAAGCAGCTATTAATCACTATGAATAATGGAGCTTTTCAGTGGTACAGTTCTTAAAATGCCTAAATGCACTTTGTCTACCACTTCGATTTTAACCGTGAGTTCAACACATAATACTATCCAACAGTTTCAAATGAAAAAAACCTACCTCAGTATTTATTTCAAAATTTAGAGGAAAAATAGATGAGTGACCACATATAAGTTGACTGAAATCTGCCATTACATTAGGATCTTTCCTTTTGCAAAGCAAGTAGAAAAAGATTTTCAGTGAAAAATGAAGTTTTTGTTCCATTTTGTGTTTGGTGGAAAATAAAACAAAACTGAAGGGATAGGTGAAAAAAAAAAAAAACAACAAACCAAAACCCAGCTTTTTTTTTACACCAAATTCTGAACCTACCTGATAGTTTGAGTTGTATGTTGGATGCCTCAATGAATGTGGCATTCACTTTGCTGCTTGTAGTATTGAACCAATCAACAGTCAGAGTAGCAGGCTGTCTTTTTCCTAAATATTCATAAAATCCTTTCCACACTGAATTTATAAAAAACACATCTGAAGGAACTAAATAAAATTAAGCAAACAAAAATAAAAATGAAAAAAACCAAAAGAATTATTTACTACAACAAAGTAGCAATCTTTCTAGCCATACTTATGCTTGTCATTTTATATATTACAGCACCAATCCACTGTTCTAACGAGGTATTATAGTAAAAATTTTACAACAGTAAGGACAATATATCTAATGAACTTTCCACATAATTGCTTATAACATACTACACCTGTCTATTACAATATATGTTCTTAAATAACTACATGCTTCATAGCTTTTGTGCTTCAGTGAATGCCTGTTAAAAATTTTGAGAAAGACTTCCTTGAAACATGACAATTAAGTTAAAGAGTTAAGCCGGCCAGAAAAGGCCAACCCTTCTCCTGGCCAGGCAGCACCCAGTGTTTCCTGGCATCTTCTGACACGTGAAAATAGAATTTTTTCCGCTTAGTCCTAAGTTTTCTTTTTGCATTGCAATCTGAAGAGTTTAAAGAATAAAAAGAAAACTTCATATTTTTAACCAATTACATGTTATCTTGACAAAATGACAGCCCTAGCAACTACTAAAATTCACCCTTACTTTCCACAACCACTAAAAATGACACTTGTTAAATAGCTAAATATGGGTATTAGTCATGTTTCACACTCTTCTAACTAATCTCTTAAAACAGATTATTGGATTTTTTGCATTTTATCAAACTCTGAGCATGTGTAAAGGCCTATATTGAAGGAAATTTATCACTGTAGGTTTCCTGTGTATTCATTTTTAATAAATTCCATGGATATTTCTTTGCACACCTAATCACTGATTGCAAAAATGAATCAAATGGAAACTCAGTAATGCCGTATATATCCAACAAAATATACTGACAGACAGTACATCTGAAAATCTGATGACTGATTAGCTTTTGACTCTCTTAATCATATTATTCTATTTTCTAGCACACATTTAATAGAGAGAAAGGATAATAACCTTTTCAGTGCCTTTTGCTTTCAAATTATGCAAAAGCCAAAAACAAATGTTCATGTTCAATGTGGCATGATTTGAAAACATCATTAGTATATTGCCTGTACCATTACTGGATTCCAAGTGAGTGAATATCCACTGGATGGCTTAGAATGCAACAACTTCACAAAATCTTAAGCACTCCCTTTCCAGAGTAAAACTCAGGACAGGACTGGAGCTTTACACAAGATAACCTCAACTTAATACTAAAGATCTGCAGCATTAAACTTCAACTGATATCTCACAGTCCTTATGGTTCATATGAATTCTGTGAAGGGTCATTCGGACTCATTTTTGCTACATATTTCCCATTACTTTTCCATAATAATGACATACAGTAAATTTGAAACCTAGCATTTAAAAATACTAAAATTATTTTTGTCTTTGCTTGTAATTAAAATTGTGTGTCTGAAGGCATTCTCATGAAGGTGCATATCTAGTATTACTGGAGTGAACCTGATAGGTACTATGTAAGACCTTTATAGAGGAGCAGACATCAAACTACTTTTGTCACATTCAGCATCTCATTATCGAGTTTCTTTAACCACTCTGCCAATAACAGCTGTTAATCTTTGCGAAATAGTACCATTGACTCAGTATTTACAGTATTTGCCCTTGCTGCAGAGGGACAGAATCAGTAGGAGAACAAAATATATTTCTACCTCCCCAGACATCTTTTTGCAAAAGGTTAAAATGCAAGTGCTGCTGTCCCATGGATGGTGCTGAGGAATCAAGAGTGGCTCTAACCCAATTTTCTAACCCAATTTTGACAAGCCCTTGCAATGTCTCTGCCTTTCCCACTCACTGTGGAAAAATGTAGAATGAGAAACATGAACTGAGTATTATTATACCAACACTACACCAACTGCAGATTCTCCTCAGAATGTGACAACTGGGGAAATCCATGGCTACTCATTAAAACAGCTTTCTAACTATTTTTGCAAAGACTGTAGAAAATAGTGAGAACCCTAAGAACCATAGTATTGTAGTTCTTCAACTTCACATGCAGATGGTGAGAATTCTTTAGTTGCAACTTACATTCAATTAAAATTTGCAGTACTGTAAAAATGATAGTGTGGCTTACGAAAATGTTAACTGTCAAAAACATAGAAATTGAATAAAAAATAATAAATATAATTTCTATTCAGATATCCAAAGGTGGGAAATCAGTACTTGAATCTATTCTTTTACAAAACTTCTTGTTCAGCAATATTAGCTTCACTCCATTTAAAATACAGACGCAGCAAATCGAATTCTACTGAAAGCCGAAATAATAGGGTAAAGATAATGCTCCAAACTCCAAAACACATAGTGTTTTACACTAAAGAGAATTCACAGTTTTAAAAGACAGTACTATTGAAGACCTGGTTTTAAAACCAGATTAAAATTTTCTTTGTTACTGGCATTTGTTATAAAGTTTCAGTTCTCCGTTTATTATTATAGTACTTTTGTATCATAACACTTCTTTTTTTAAAAAAATGCCTTTCAAATAGTATTTACTTATCAAAAGGAGTTATAAGGGACATGATGTGGTGCCACTTGATACTGATGATGCTTTTTATAGTGAATATATTTGGAGACTACATTTTAATTTGGAATTGAAAGTTCAAAACATGTACTAGCAGATAAATGCACACCTCAGGTGGTTGGTGAGGTGAAATCTCCAGTGAATGAAAACTATATTAATTGTAATGAATGCACGTTATATTCCACTTTATTGTGAGTCTGTAGAAATAATGCTTTTGAAAAGAATTCATTTATGATTTTCCCTGACACTCTCAGTGATAAACTCACCAGTGAGATTAATTATTAGCAGAAATACTTTTTTATCCCATCTGCTCTACAGAGAAATTATATAAATTGCCATGAGTGCGAACCATTAATCTTATTTTCCCTGCGGCTTGCCAAACTTCAGAACATAGAGTTGCAAGGTCATCTATTTGGTGAAGATTGCTCACTGTCAAATAAGTCAGTATAAAAAAAAAATAAAAAATAGGTCTTTCATTTTCTGAAAATAATTGAACCTTAAAAAGATTCAAATGTATTTATCTATTTTTTCACTGGCATGAGGAAAAGGCGAACTGCACAGATCTTCATGAGAAGGCATACAAAAGCAGCAGTAATGTCTGCTTGCTGCTGGTGCTCCACACAGTTTAGAAAAGCCTTAGATTACTTGGAGAGTTTCCATGAAATAAAGTTCATCAAAATTTCCAGAACTGGTTGATCTGGGTTTTTTTTTGTGTGGTTACTTACAGCACTAGCAATGTGAAGGGCAAAATTTTGACGGAACCCAAACCCTGAAATTATAGTCTACGCTCATTATAAGGCTCTCCATTATAGCAATCTCTCTGATATAAAAATACATCCAATTCAGGTTTTACATAAATATGTTTTATCTTTTTGTCTTGACCAGGTTTTTTGTACAATTCTTAAAACTGATGCTGCAGAAATTAATAAAAATGTTGTTTGGGAAAGAATTTCATAGAATAAGTTTTACATGGCTCCTGTAAACCTCAATATTTTTATTCCTTTGAAATGAATAATAAATACTTCAGTTAAATACTGGTACTGGAAATAGTTTTATTATCAATAACAATCTAGGGTGTAAATCAACTTTAATTATTTAGATCTAAAACTCTTCTTGTATACAAACCTGGAGTTTTAGTTATTGTTTCATTAACTTCTCTCACTCCTTTACCTACAAGTAAAAAGACAAGTTATCATTTTCATGAACATGTTTTTGTTAATAGAATGTTAAAACAATGCCTGGTGGATGCAATCCTCTTCCCTCCATATTTAAAACAGAAATAACTGGTCTTAAATGCTTTACATGTTCAAACCTATAAACTTACATAAAAGAGAAAATAATTTAGGTAAAAAACAGAAAATAATTTAGGTGAAAAACAGAGTTCAAAGTTGTCTGGCTAGCCAAGTATTCGTACACTTAGGGCCACAACTTTTATATCAGTCCCAGTGCTGTAAAAGAGAGCCTTATACAGGGAACAAATGTTATATCTAATTATCAGAGAATCACAGAACAACCTGAGTTGGAAGGGACCCACAAGGCTCATCAAGTCCAACTCCCATTTAGGCACAGGACAACCCCAAGGTCACACGAGATGACTAAGGGCAATGTCCAAGTGCCTCTTCAACTCTACAAGACTTGGAGCCATGACTACCTCTCTGGGGAGCCTATTCCAATGCTCCACCTCTTTCTGGGTAAAAAACTTCTTTCTAACACCCAGCCTGAACCTCCCTTGGGACAGCTTCATGCCATTTCCCTGTGTCCTGTCACTGTTTACGAAAAAGAAGAGCTCAGCTCCCACTCCTCCCTCTCTGGTAAGGAGGTTATAAACTGCAATGAGGTTTCCCCTTAGTCTTCTCCAGACTGAACAGGCCAAGTGATTTCAGCCTGTCCTCATATGACTTCTATTCCAAGCCTTTAACCATCTTCGTGGCCCTGCTCTAAATGCTCTCCAACAATTTCATGTCCCTCTTGATATAAAACTGCACACAATACTCCAGGGGAGGCTGCACCAGCACTGAGTAAAAAGGAACTATCACCTCTCTCGATCGGCTAGTGATGGAGTGCTTGATGCACCCCAGGATCTTGTTGGCCCTTGGCTGCTAAGGCACACTGCTGACTCATCTTCATCTTACTATCTATTAATACTCCCAGATCCCTCTCAGCAGGATCAGTTATCATGGGAAAGGATGATAACAGGTGTCATTTGCTCTATTTCTGGTATACCCAGCAGAGTTATGACCTTTGACCTCATCTCAAGTTCTGGCCTTATATCTTTAAACACTTTAAAAAGGCTAATGTCCTATAGAAAGATTTGGTCTTGCATATTTTTTTTTTTTAAGAGGAAAAATTCACAGATTAGACAGATCAAGTGCTAAGAAGGCACAAAGAATGTGAGACACTCAAGAATTATATCTAAAGACTATAAGCCAATAAAAAAAGAGAAATTACACGAACTTATCTAATAGCAACACTTGTTTATCTATTAATTATATAGTACTCATGAAAAATCACCCTTCAGGGAACTAGAAAAAGATAAATTTTTATTTGTTGATTATATGTCTTGATAATGTTGAAACAAATGTTTGCTCATTCATTAATGAAAAATCAAATATTATTACAACATCAGATCTATTTTTGCCTTTTTTGACATATTAGAATTTAAAATCATATTGCAAAAGTCTTTCCCATAGCATCTGGCTGTTTTTCCTTTATTCATATTCTAAATATAATTGTTTTATTTTTCTGAACTGAGAATTATAACCATGTTTATTCACATGTGAAGAGCAAATTTAGCCCTCATAACTACATACTTAGAGTTACTCTAGCAAAAACCATATTAAATTTACATGGATATAAACAAAAGTTATGCTAGTTTTTATGTTAGAATATTTACTTGGACAAAAAGCATACCTGAATGAATCTAAAAGCCAAGGTATGAAATAACTTTTTTACTCCTAATAGAAAATTGTGTATTAAACACTGAATACATTGAAATACTCTTTAAAACTGTGACACAAAGATAAATACAGTGAAAAGTAATACTCTATATTGTTTAGGTTTTATTTGCTGTTGTGAGGAGTAAACTTAGGTGTGTGTGCCAGTTCATTTACACAAACACATCCCCATATTTTCCTCCATGAATGCTACATGGTATGCTCACTTTGATTTCTTTACTGTTTCTTTCATAAAGTAAAAGCTATTCTGTCATACATGTCTTAAAGTAGTAAGTGGAAAAAATTAATCCTACTATATAAAGCAATGATGTCAAAGAAAATGATCCAATAAAGTAGGGCCTAACATATCACTTGAGTAATGACTTACTTTTACAAATAGGTGATTTTCCTGTCCATTTCATATCTGGTTTACATGTTCGATGCTCTGATCCACCAGCAAGAAAAAATCCTGGCTGACAGGTGTACACCAAAGTATACCCTAAAGTAGGAAGATCTATTGCTTTCACATCTACATGTGCCGGTGTCTCTGGCTGCCTGCAAGCATGAGCTGTAAAGGGTTTTTACAGTTAGAAAAAGTGGTGGTAAGCAGTTTCCATAGGATTAGAGTATGCAATTTTTAATAAATACATTCTAACATATTCCCTTTCATTATGCAAACCTTGTATGCCTTTCAGAAATGTCAAGCAGTTATTACTAGTAACAGGAAGACCCTGAGGGTATGGTTTGTTGTTGCAGGAAATGCGAATGATGCTATCAAATATTTTTAAGCAATTCTCCAACATTATATCATGAGAGGAAACAGAAAAGAGTTAAAATGAAGGGAAGCACATGCCACTCTGTGTGGTGCAATGACCGGTCCTGTGAATTATTTTACTGTTACTGCTTCAAGAATCGCAGTAATTGTGCTAAATAAATAGATTATAAATTTAAATTGAAGTAGAGGTTCAATAGGAAGGCTTTGTCATAGTACACTGATTGTAACAGATATGATTGCTCAGTATGCTTCTTTCTCTGTGATCCATGGTGTTGATTTATAACAACCCTAAGATAATTTGAAACAGGATAAAAATCTAAGGTTGTTCTAATGAATTACTTTTCACTTATATCACTGTCACAGTAGTTACTTGGTGTCCTCCAACATATACAGAGCTATAAATACACTAATCACTTTCATACTTGCATAACTAAATTTTGCTGAGTTCTATTTTTTTTATTCACAAAATACTAGCCAACAAAATAGGCCCATGCATATTTCAGGCCACTTACTGTTCTCTATTAATCCAATACACACAAAACTAGCAGATTAATTTAAAGCAGCTAATGCAGTGGGTTAATGAGGACAGACATTTTTTGAGTAAAACTGATAGAATTATTGTAAACTTCATGAAAAAACCCTGAAAAATCTTATTGCAAATTAAAAATATATCTTTTGTCTTAGAATAGGAAACAAAAAATATTTAAAAATTCTGTTTTAGATGAACTTTACTCTTGTAGCTTGTTATTTACTGTGAATTTTCACATGCATTACTTTATAATTAAAATCACACAATGTTCTAATTCATTAGATAAAAAGCAGACTCACGAATGCATTCAGATTGTATTCCACTCCAAGTTAAGTTAGCCAGACAAGAACGGGTGGTAGATCCCTGAATATGATAGCCTTTTCTGCATCTGAAAAAGACTGTGCTCCCAACCTAAGGATTAAACCAGAATAGTAGATAAAAGTCCACCACATGTAGTCAGATATCAAGAAAGTGACAAGCTACTATAGAGATCATTTAAAAAAATAAAATGTCTCTTTTTACAGTTTCTGGAGTTACACTTTTTTATTTAATGTGATTAAAAGTTTGAGCAACTGATACTTTATAATCTTATTTGAAAGCAGTAAGTTGAAAAATACTGACAAGACTGCATACATGGAAAAGAACAACACTCAAACATTTCAGCTTATTAGTTTGTCAGTACAACAGAAGCAAAATAAATGACTGTGATATCTCTCTTGTACCTCACTGCATATTTCAGTAGAACTTGACCATAAAGTCTGTTTCAAATGTTACTCATTGTGTCACTTCACTAAACATGTTTTTTAAGTGAAAAAGAAAAAAGAAAAAAAACTATGAAGAGCTGTTCTGTCTACACCACATTTGTTACTATAAACTATCTAAGTTTTACTTGAGATATTCAAGTAGCAGAATGATGTTGCAGAAAGCCTTCCTATGGTAAACTATGATACCATCTTTCTCACAAGAAAAGGTAAAATAACTGAGAAAACTCTCTCTAGACTTCTGCTGAGAATAGAAAATCATGAAAATTAGATAAAAAATTGCATGTGTGAAGAATTCTCATAATATACAAGAGAAAGGTTGAATGGGAAGTTCTAGTAAATTGGATTTATTGGTGATATTGACAAAAGCAACCAGAAAACAACTACAACTTCAGGAATCTCCTAGACTTTTTCCTCTCTGCTGTGTTGTATTTCCAGAAGATATATTGTAAATTGACATCCCCCAAGAGAACAAGGGCTAGCAACTTCTGCCAGCCACTTTTAGAATGCCTCTTCATCCTGGTTGGGCAGTCTATAACAGACTACCACCACGATATCTGCCTTGTTGGCTTTCCCTTCTGATTGTTAACTATAAGCATTGAATATTATCATCAACATTCCCAAGCTCTCTACAGTCTAAACACTCCCCAATGTATAGATCCACACCACCACCTCTCTTTCCTTGCCTATCCGTTCTGAAGAGCTTATAGCCATCCACTGCAGCATTCTAATCATGATATAGTTCTACACTGCACTTCTCATAGAAAGACTTCAATGGACATTAAAAGTGGGCATTTGTCTTCAGAAGTGACTGTTAACTATATACTCAGTTACTTAAAAAAAGACAATCATGATAGATGTTCAGCAAATGCAACATCAATTCTTCCTTGAAGTGGCTTGGGAAACTCACTGGTATTTTTAAAAGTCAAATTATTGATATGGCTTTGTAGACTTATCTCTTTATAATTATTTTTAAACATCTATATTTCTATCTTGCCAAGGACACATAGCATGTCTGTAGTAGAGACTAGAACAGATTGTGGTTGGTCTTGAATCTAACTCTTCTTATTTCTTTTGAAATTTCCAGTTCTGGTTCCAGTAAGTAATGATGAACTGCAAATCTTTCTTCACTGATTCAAAAGAGAAAAAAAAAAAAAAGTCTGCATTCGAGGTAGTTAGCGTTATAAGTCTTCCCCGTTTTACAAGTAAAATTCTGTGATTCTGTAAAATAAAAATAAAAGCAGTGCACTCTTTGTATAATACTTAGATGAAAAGCATTAGAGGCATTTGTAACGGTCACAGCACAGTGAAGCACAATAGGCATAAAGTGAATGGGGCAAGACAGGATGCTGGTAGATACCTAGCTGGTAGAACCCTTCAAAGTTCTACACCTTTCTGTAATAAGGAAAGACTGTTAAAAGTTTTTTTTATAGAAGCTTGGGTAAGTCATGCAATCAGGAGTCCTCACTAATCCCATATGCCAAAAACCAAATCTACTTCTCTAGTAATTGAAGCAAAGTTTACATCCTGTTGTACCAGATAGTTATCTGAGAGTGAAAGTACATACTTGCAAAAGATGAAATACAGAACTGATGAAGTCCTACTATTGTCTCTAGACATGAATGAGAAAATTAGCCTTCACATTCAACAGACATTGGAACAGTTAATTGGCCAGTACAATTCTGGTATTAAAGACAGCTTGTTCTGGATGGAGCAACTCTGGATGTACATACAGACAGGGGAACAAGAGGCTGGAGAGCATCCCCACAGAGAGGGTTCTGGGGGTTCTGGTTGATGGCATGTTGAGCATGAGTCAGCAATGTGCCCTGGCAGCAAAAAGGGCCAACTGTGTCCTGGGGTGCATCAAGCACTGCATTGCTAGCCATCTGAGGGAGGTGATAGTTCCACTCTGCACTGGTGCAGCCTCACCTCGAGTACTGTGTCCAGTTTTGGGCACCACAGTACAGGAACAGTATGAAGCTGTTGGAGAGTGTCCAGAGAAGGGTCACAAAGATTGTGAAGAGTCTAGAGGCGAAGTCATATGAGGAATGGCTAAAGTCACTTGGTTTATTAAGCCTGGAGAAGAGAAGACTGAAGAGTGACCTCATTGAAGTCTATAACTTCCTTACGAGGGGAAATAGAGCGGAAGGAGCTGATCTCTTCATTCTGGTGACCAGCAATAGGATCTGAGCAAATGGCATGAGGCTCTGCCACAGTAGGTTTAGGTTGGATATTAGGAAAATGTTCTTCACCCAGGGGTTGTTGGAGCACTGGAACAGGCTCCCTAGGGAAGCAGTCATGGCATCGAACCTGAGAGAATTTAAGAAGCATTTGGACAACACTCTCAGGCACACTGTGTAATTTTTAAGGTTGTACTGTGCATAGACAGCAGCTGGACTCAATGATCCTTGTGGGTCCCTTCCAACTCAGGACATTCTATGACAAAAAGAGGAGAGGAAAAAGGCAAACCCTTGATCAAATTAGGTGCAAAGATTACATATGGTTTTGAAGTGATGATGGGGACAGGTACAGGGTCAAGATGAGATGGTAGAAAAGCACCCATACCAATTACCAGAAGAAGAATCACCTTAGGAGTGAGGCCACAAGATGTGACTAGAGGACAAATGCCTTGGCATATGTGAGCCACCAGGCAGGAGGAACTTACAGAAAGGACTTTTTAAAAAAAAATTCTACTAAGTTGATCATAATACTATGTGACACACTGCTCTGGGTTCAGAAATAAGCACGAAACCCAAACAGAACATATTTTAGATTCCAGTAACAAATGTTTATACCTGAAGAATCTATCCACATGAGGTTAATCAATCTATACAATGACTCTAGATTGGTCATTGTGCATCTACTTTAATTTCCTCAGTCACTTTTCTGACTGTCATTTTGTAGACTAAGAACCTGTGAGGCATCTGGATCCAACACATAGAATAATTTTATCTTCTCTGACTGAAAAATATGTAAAATGGATTACTAATTTAGTAAAGCCACTTGCTGATTTTTGTCAAGGACCACACAGCCTTTGAATCAGACAGGTCTTTGGTTGTTAGGTATTTATTATTCATCAATGTATGAAAGAATTATGATCATAAAGCAATTAGATCATGTCATACCATATTTGGTAATCGATTTGTAAATAGTCATCCCTACTGAAGTCTCCTAAAGGACTGAACACATGATGTATTGCAAGGTTAGAAGTTCTTTCCTTAAGACACATGTTTAAAAAAAATAAATCAAACCCCAAAAACCCATAAATCCAACTTGGAATGTGGTATGTGTTTTTATTAAAAAGGAGTGGAAATTTCCTAAGGTTTACATCAGACATTCATGTCTACAGATAACTTAATATATTTTCAATTATTAAATGTATCTTCATTTTAGAAAGCTAATAAATAAAAGAATTACCTCATAACCTCTGGAACTGTTTTGTATTCCAAAATGTGGAGTACCAGGGTCCGTACATGTATTGTGAGCTGGATCTAATGCAAAATGCCAAACAAAACAGGTATTATTAAGGTATGGAAAGAATACTGTAAGTCATTTAATCAATGTCTAGTGTTGACAAGAATAGACTTTTTAATGGAACATGTGTATTTCTGTATATTACATTTGTATTTCCAATTAAATTTCCAAGATAGATCACAGTACTTTATTTCAGTACAGTACCATTATTTAAAGTTATTTTTGGAGATATCTTTAGCAGTGTAGACTTCAGTGTAAGGATTGCATTAGTTTTTGCTAAGCTTATCCTTTTAAAAACCTTTTCAAATACATAGTATATCCCACTGTTTACAGTGCAAATGTAAGCTATAGGGAAATATTTTTCTTCTTTCCCAATGAACAGCTTAATAATCTTTAAGGCAGATTTCTAAATAAAACCCAAACTCCCCCGAAAACCAAATCCCAAATCAACCTGCTTTCTTATAGCACGTAAAATACTTCAATTTTTAATAGAATTTTTTTCTATATCACCAAGAAAACAGACGTTTCAAATGGACTGCTACCTCTGTTGTTGCTGGAGAATGAAAAGACAGTAATTCAAAATAAAAGGTAGACCAACAGAGTATAATTAATTTATTATCAGTTTCATGAGTATAATTTAAAGCAGCCTGGAACTATTTTTTTTTTAAATGTCCACTTCACATTCTGATAGTGTATTTTTTGGGGGGTTGCCCAGTCACATCCACCAGGTAGACAGCACAGGACTTAATCTGATGGATCTTTCTGTACTATGTGATTCCTTCTTGGCAACCAAGTTTGTTTTTTGCTCACACTGTATTTTGAAGAATGTGATTTGGGACTATATTTCATCTGTAAACATTTTTGGTTTTCTGTATAAGAAAAATTGAACTTATGTACAATTACATGATATTTCACTCTTGGTTAACTTCCACTTTTAATGTTGACAATCAATAGAGTATATCAATTCAACTGATATTTACCAAAGGCTTCAAAAGCTAGTTGGTTTTTGACTTAATGGAATAAAACCAAACTCACTCCTGACCTTGTGCTGCATGCATCAGCTGGAATGTCATTGCTAAAAATAGACACATGAAGCTGAATTGACTTCTTAAAATATGTTTTATCTGAAGAAACAGTGGGGGGAAAAAAAG
Source organism: Bucco capensis (assembly GCA_013396975.1). NCBI lineage: Eukaryota > Metazoa > Chordata > Aves > Piciformes > Bucconidae > Bucco > Bucco capensis. The sequence goes on from VWZO01022243.1 coordinate 44,953, forward strand.
AAGAAATCTCAAAGTATTTTAAGGAAATTATCACTTTGCAGAAATAGAAAAGCTTGCCATCATTTGCTGTCATACAGTACTTCTCGGCATAGTTCTAGGTATTGTTTGCTGATCTTCATTTTCAAATTCCTTAGCAATGGTATCTGTAAATATTTCAGATGGTCTAATATTTTCCTTTTATAATAACACAGAAATTATGATGCAAAAGTGTATACATTTGATGCAGTGTTTTCTGTGTAATTCTATATAAAATACAAACAGAAATGTCATTATGAAATTTTTAAATTTGATTCTTCTCAATAGACCTGAAATTTAACTTTCGTAAACCTTCTTACCTCTGTTGCAAAACGCAAATATAAGATGGCTTGCTTAGTTTATAAAAACTATGGAGAGAAGTAATTTGGAATTCATATCAAAGAATTGTATTGAGTGTTAATGTCTTAATTTACAAATACAGGCTGCTTTGAACAATCATGCTTACCACCTTTTCCCAGAGTGACCACACCAGCTCTTCCACACAGCCAGTATTTCAGAGGCAATTAAATATACAAATAGACTACAGTCTATATCTGAATGGCTTTGTTTAGAAATATTAAAAGGATTTTTCTATTGTAACACCAAAGTAATTTTCTCTAGCAGGTCACCCCAAGCTGGATCAAATTCTGATGTCAATGCGAGTTAAAAGTATCTAGCATTTCTTTGTTAGTCTGATTGTGGTAACATGCTGAAAGCCTATCAGTTGCACATCAGTCAATGAGAAACTGATGGTACTTGGCAGTTTATTAGAATGTTAAAAGATTAGACCTAGCACACTTCATCCTTTTGAGCTGTACAAGCTACTTCCACAAAATCCAAAAAGCTTTTTGATTTAGGATTGATTCTGACAAATGCCTTTAACTCCCAGTGACAGAATCTGGTCTCTAATCTGCCAAAATCTTCTGCGTATCTAATAGGTTCTAAAAGTAGATGTAATAAATTTATGCATTTGCTTTTATTGACATTCTGCATTTCCAGCAGACAAGCAATTACATTAACTTGCAGATGACTTCATATGTGATTGTGTTTATCCTGAAACTTTTATACTCAAAATATAAACTTATTTGTCTAGTTCTTTTTTTCTTGCACAGACATTTTCTGCTTTTGGGAAGCTAATTTATGATAGTGTAATAGTTTTTCAAGAATATTCCCAGCATAAGTAGTTGCAATTATTACCAATGCATGTTGGCTGAATTCCACTCCAAGTACCATCTGCTTGACAGAATCTTCTTGAAGAGCCTATCAGAATAAAAGGGGATCTACACTGAAAGCTAACTTCAGATCTGTAGGTAAAAGTTTTTCCATTGAGACGTCCTTCTGCTGGAGTACCAGGATCCCCACAAAACACAGCTAATATATTAAAAAAAAAAAAAAAAGTATTAAAACCTGCACACGCTTCAGCTGAAGTATTCTACATGGTTTATATGCAAATCAGGCATACTGAATGAGCACAAATGCTATATTCATTTATCTGTGTAGGATTGTAGCCCAGATAAATTTTTGACTGCAATTTAAAAATAATTGTCTTTTACTGTTATTAAAAGCTTAAAAATTAACCTGGAGAAATAGACTTTTTAATTAAGACACATAAATGCTGATTAGATTTGGATGACAAAGTAATCCTAAAGTAGGCAATGCTACACTGTAATGCTTCAGAATGTACCCAGTTTTCACATCAGTCACCCTCAGATGAGTAGGTTGGAACTTTTTGCCTGATTAAGTAAAAAGAAAAAATATCTGTCATAGTCCTGACAAGATTTCTGGCACTGAAAGAGATAATTTGACAGATTTAGACAAAGCTGAAAAACAAATGCAAACAAATGCAAAAACATAAGGTTAGGTACTCGCCTTCAGGAAAGAAAAAGAAAATTTAAAAAGAAAAGCAAGGCTGTGAGCTTAAGGGTTAGGATCCTTGTTTTCACCTGTTCATGGAAGTGGAAATATGAAAAAAAAAAAAAGGAAAAGTGTAAGGGAAAAATTAAATCACACTACAAGTCAAATTCAGAATGTTCAAAAAGATTATCAGTAAGGTAAATGGTGATTAGAAGTCGAGTTGGTTAGTAAGGTGGTGGTGACTTTTGGGAAATCAAAGAAGACCATGACCTTAAATGGTTATGACAACTCAATTTCATAACAAGGTATGCTTTTTGGGAGGAGGGAGGATCTTTTAGCAGTCCATACATTACCTGGTCTAGCCGTGTCATTTTTAAACTGCGAGAAACTGACTGCAGCCTGATACAACCGATTATATCCTCACCGAAGCCCGACAGAACTGTACGCTGAATACTTACGCAAACATTGTGGGATGTCTCCCCGCCAAATTCCTCGACCCTCACAGGAAAGAATAGCTGTGTTAGATAGCTGATAGCCTTCTGCACAGCTGTAACTCACACTGGCACCCCAGCGATAATCAGATCCTTCCACTTTCCCATAGAGTACTGCTGGAGGGGGGCCACAGGTAATAGCTGTGTCACAAAAACAGAAAAGTTATAATTCAAGACTTTTATAGGGTTTAGGGGACTGCATAGAATATGTATGTGTATTTTTGAAACTAAAATAAATATTTCATGTGTTCATTTCCAACAAAGCACTCCTGTGTCCACAAAGCAGCCTGTAATAGACATAAAATCAATACAAATACAAAAATACTACCTCTAGGTTTAGGAAGTCCCTGAGCTCTGGGTTGCTGGAAGCCAGAAGAGTACATAGCTTATCTAGTGTTGAATCTCTTCCCTACCTATTCATTATTGATCATTGTTGGCAACAGGGTACAGAACTAGGTAAAAGTTTTTAATATATATGTTTCTATAATTCTGTGATTCTAAATATTTGCATTCTGTTTTAAACTAATTTTGCAGTAATATTTAAAGCCCTTAATATGGCTTTATTTATTCACCTGCTTATTTTCTAAGGCTTTCAGTACACACCTTGTATTGACTTTATTTGTAATTAGTGATGTTTTCCAGCTTCTGAAAGAGTGCCCAAGACAATGAAATCTGGAATTACCAAGTTTACACACATTGGTTCTTTCAGTAAAGTGCACAACCCTTAAATCACTCACTCAGAGATTTTTGCAACAGAAAGTGCAGTCAGTTCAGTACATATGCCAAAATTTAATTAGTAGGCTAGACTTAGACATCACTTTAAAGTGCTGCTATATGAGTTGGCGATTTAGACCTTTTATAACCAGATGCCCTAGGCTGTTAAATTTACTCCCTGAGTTGCTGTAGTATTGTTAACAGTTTTTACCAGACTGTCTTATTTGCCTTTCAGCCTCATCCCCACTATGACCTTTACGCTAGCATTTGTGTGAAGTATCTTTTTGGCTGTTAATGATGACTATACTACTGCAACAGGGAATATTTTATAGAAGATTCTTACAGAATCTTTACAGAGTTTTCACCACCATATCCAAGATAAAATGGTCTTAAGAGGAAAATGGTTATGTCATTCCAAGTATTTTAAACTGAGCACTCTGATAATCTTAATTACAGAGTGATTTGGTTCTCATTGTCACCATCATGGCTAGGCTTCGCGAACAAAGATCCTGGGAGGGCTCCATCCACACTCTTCATAAGCGCTTTTTACAAGTGCACTGATGGCTGAAAAGGCCAATGCGGGACAGACAAGAGCGGTTGCAAAAGGCACAGCAGAAGGACTCCCCAGGAGGTAGAACCTGCAAGACACCATTCTTTCTACGTTGTCTTTTCTCCTCAAGAGTGATCCTGTGTGCCTTTCAAAAACATCCGCAGTATTAAAAATAGTGTGTCTCCAGACCTCCTGATTGGAGGCCAGAGTAGACCAGTTAAGGTGATCAATATGGCCAAGGCTGAGATATTGTTTCAGGGAGTCCTTGTATCTCCTCTTCGGGGCTCCTTTCTTGTGACAGCCAGTGGCAAGTTCACCATGGAGCTTGATCTTAGGAAGGTGGTAGTTCTTCATCCTGGTGACGTGCCCTGCCCAACGCAGCTGCATTCTCAGCAGCATGGCCTCAATGCTTGAAATTGTTGCTTGTTCTAGGACAGACGTATTAGTCACGTAAACTGACCAATGGATGTTTAGGATTGTACGGAGACAGCGCTGATGGAAGCGCTCCAAGAGTCGTAGGTGGTGGCGATAGATGACTCATGATTCGGAACCATATAAAAGAGTAGACAACACAATGGCTCTAGAAACACTGATCTTTATACTTTTCTTCAAGTGTTTATTTTGCCAGACTCTTTTATAGAGTTTTCCGAAAGCACTATATGTCTTTGCTAACCTATTGTCTATCTTTCCGTCAATCTTACCATCCAAGGAGATGAGGCTGCCTAGGTAATTAACTGTTGGACTGAATTAAGTTCTGAATCGCCAATGGTGATATGAGGATGAGGAAAAACTTCCTGAGGTGAAGGTTGATATAAAACTTCTGTTTTCTTTAA
>VWZO01022245.1:0-16854 GCA_013396975.1 Bucco capensis
AAGGGGGCGGGAAGAAGAAGTCTGCCCCCCAGGCAATCACGACGCGTTCTGGAGCCCTGCATCCCGGGAAAGGGCCAGACATCGCCTATTATGGGAAGTAGAGACTAAAGCTCAATTTTGCTTTGCTTTGCTTCACGCGCGCGGCCTTGACTTTCTTTATTTTGCTTATTAAACTGCCTTTACTAAAACCCACGGGCTGTTTCCTTCTTGTTCTCTCCCCCTTGTTGTGCTGTGGGAGGTGTGGGGCGAGAACGTGATAGAGAACTTTGGTGGGTACCTGGCACTCGGCCCAGGTCAACCCACCACAACCAGGTCGCCCAGAGCCCTGTCAAGCCTCACCTTGAATGCCTCCACGGATGGGGCCTGGGCAACTGGTTCCAGTGTTCCACCACCCTCGTGGTTTAAATCTACTCTTCTCCAATTTAAAACCATTGCCCCTTGTCCTTTCACTATAGGCCTTTGCAAACAGGCCCTCTCCAGCCTTCTTGTAAGTTCCCTTTAGATACTGGAAGGTCACTATTAGGTCACCCTGAAGCCTTCTCTTCTCCAGGCAGAACAATCCCAGCTCCCTCAGCCTGTCCTCATAGGAGAGATGTTCCAGCCCGTGATCATTTTTGTGGCCCTCCTCTGGACCTGCTCCATCAGGACCATGTCTTTCTGTGCTGGGGGCTCCAGAACTAGACACAGTATTCCAGATGAGGTCTCACCAGAGCAAAGTGGCAGAATCACCTCTCTCGATCTGCTGGCCACGCTTCTTTTGATGCAGCCCAGGATGTGATTGGCCTTCTGGGCTGCCAGCATGCACTGTTTGCTTATGTCCAGCTTCTTGTCCATCAGCACCCCAAGTCCTTTTCTGCAAGGCTGCTCTCCATCATCTCATCCCCCAGCCTGTATTGATAGTGGGGATTGTTCCGACCCAGGTGTAGGACCCTACACTTGGTCTTGTTGAACCTCATGAGGTTCACCTGAGCCCACCTCTCCAACTTGTCCAGGTCCTTCTGGATGACATCTCACCCCTCCAACTTATCAACAGCACCCCATAGCTTGGTGTCATCTGCAAACTTGCTGATGGTGCACTCAATACCACTGTAGATACCATTTATAAAAATATTAAACAGTACAGGCCCCGGTACAGAACCCTGAGGGACACCACTTGTCACTGATCTCCATATGGACTTTGAGCCATTGACCACTACCCTCTGGATGCAACCATCCAGCCAGTTCCTTATCCACTGAACAGTCCACTCATCCAATCCATAGTTAACTTGGCCAGTAGAATTTTGTGGGGAACCGTGTCAAAGGCCTTGCAGAAATCCAGATAGATCACATCCACAGGTTGTCCCTTGTCCACTGAGGTAGTCACACTATTGTAGAAAGCCACTAAGTTTGTCAGACAGGATCTGCCCTTAGTGAAGCCATGCTGACTGTCTCTGATCACCTCCCTCTCCTCCATGTGCCTTATCCAACTTCTCAGAGAATCTGCTCCATGATTTTCCCAGGCACAGAGGTGAGGCTAACAGGTTGGTAGTTCCCAGGGTCCTCCTTTTCACCCTTTTTGAAAATGGGTGGAACATGCCCCTTCTTCCAATCACTAGGGACTTCACCTGACTGCCAGGACTTCTCAAATATTATTGAGAGTGGCTTGGCGACTACATCAGCCAATTCTTTTAGGACTCTGGGGTGCATCTCATCAAGTCCCATAGACTTATGTATATTCCGGTTTCTCAGGAGGTCACGACATGTGAAATGTTAAATGCAAAAGTGTATAGTGGTATACATAATAAGTAAAATATTTCACTGACATCCTCTTGCAATAAACAGAAAAGAAACCCCAACACTGCTGGATCTAGATCACTGAAATAATTCCCTGTAAAGAAAATGGTTACTCTGAGCACTCATTGCATTTCTTCAGGAAAAGGTCCTGACTACTGAAGTGTTTGCAATTAGTATGTTTACAGTAAACTGAGTCAGTGGAATATCTTATCTGAATGTGTTCTTCAAGTATCAACCTATGGTAAAACAAACCATAGGAGTTAGGCAAAAAATTAATTGCTGGTCGTCCGGAGAGACTTGCAGAGAAATGTAGAGTGGGAATTTTAAAAACACATTCTCAAGTATAGGTATGACCTTCTACAAGTATCCGTAAGTGAAAGTAAGATGAAAAAGTTCCATTGTGCTAGGCAAAAAAAAACCTCACAGAAGATAGATTTTGTTATTTGACACAATAAAGTTTGGACAGGAATGCTTGTTCAGTAAAAATCTTATTTTCAACAAGTAAACTATATGTTGTAAAACCCACTTGCTATGTAGTTGCCAGATACCTCATGACATGCAAATTGAGCCAGGCTTAGCAAACACCAACACATTAGTCACCAACACATGTTGTATTAAAAATTAAGTACTCGGACTCAAATTAAGTTTTACCTACTCTGGCCTGAATTCAGTTGGTGATGAATCAGGCAGCTTTTAATCAATGCCATGACAGGTTCTTAGGAATGCTTTTGTTTGCTTTCCAAACTTTCTTCTAAAGCCCTGAGAGCTAACTATTGCATAATCATATAAGCAAAAATAACTCTACCTTAAGGTGGCTGGTTGCAGTCCACATTAAATAAATAAATAAATAAAAGCCACAAAGGGAGTTAAAAGAATTACAAAACCAAACAGGAGCTTCAGTTAGATTTTTATTTGGCATAGAACATCTGTTAGAGGAGTTTATGCTGGTGTGTAAATTTAGCCTTTTCAAGGTGAATCACAGTACATCTTTTCAGCCAGAAACACTTGGAGCAGTGGGCTAAGCAGTACCCACATCTCACCAGTTCTGTGCTCTTTCTGGATGATTGTCTTCCTGGATACCTCCATCCAGACTGGATAAGAGCTCTGAGTTTCCCTTCCCTCTGTCCTCTTTGGGAAAAAGTTAAGTTATACATTTCTCCCCAGGTCAGCAGCCCCTCTGTTAATTTGCCATAGCATCTCCAAAGTGAATAGGTTTGTACATCAATATGAATTTCAGGGTACTCAGAGACTTTGCACTCCTACTTTATTAGAGAAGTGTAACTTTCATGAGTGTGATGATAGGATGATGATAATGGACAGGGAGAAAGATTCTAGGTACTTTTTGATTAAACTGGTGTATAGGGTGGTTGAAGTTTTGGATGCTATGAGCTGTAAGTCAGAAAGTCATTGGGACCTATTTGTTTATATTATGATAGGTCAATTAGGTGTGAGGCAATTATTTGTCCACTATTAAGGAGTTTAACAGAGCTAATGTGTTGTGTTAGCAAGCTGAAGTATCCAAGTATGGAGAAGAAGTTTATGCTGATGTTTTGTTTTGGTTGAGTTACAGTGTGTGATATATTTGGGAGTTCTAGGGCTAGAATAATGCCTAAAATGGTGACAGTGATGACTGCAGTTTTTGTGAGGGTGGTATGGTTATTGGATGTATTTTTGTGGGGGTGGTGTATATTAGGCCTCTTGTGATGCTACCTAGAGCTTGGTGGGTGATTGAGTTTGTGATTGTTGAATTGTTTTCATTTATTGGAGTGATTGTAAGTATGTGGTTGAATCCTGTTTGGACTAGTAGGGTTAGGCAGAGGCTAAAGGTTGCAGTGATTGATGTGGTTAGTAGTGTTCAGATGAGAGCTCAGGTGTTTAGATATAAGGTATTTAGGTTTTTGATGATGAGGTCTTTTGAGTAGAATCTTGCTAGGAATGGAGTTCCTGTTAGAGCTAAGTTGCTGACAGTTGAACAGGAGGTAGTTGTTGGGAGCAGTTTTTTAGGCCTCCTATTTTCCAAATATCCTGTTCTCTGTTGAGGTTATGGATGATGGACCCTGAGCAGAGGAACAGCTGAATAGTAGGAATGACATGATCCCCACTCCTCAGCCAATGAGTAAGAGAAATATGTTGTTGGTGATAGGTTTAATATAGCGATTAGGAATATAAGTAACAGATCAGAAGAATAGGGGTCATGTGAAGGGCTGTTAAGAGATGTTTTCAGGTATTTGAGTTCTGGATGGATGTGATGTGGATTGGTAATGTTCCTTGTTGAGTTAGTAGTAGCATGAACAGGGTGTATGATGAGGTTTAGTAGGATTGCAGCTCTAGTTAGGATGATTGTGAGTGGAGATCAGTTGAAAAGGGTGACTATGACAGTTTTGCTATTAAGTTTGTGGCTGGTGGTAATGCCATGTTAGATTGGGTAGTAGTCTTCAGATGTCCATAAGGGGTAGAAGAGGTTGTAGGCCAACTCAGGCTATTATTCAGTGGTTACTAGAAATTCTAATGGTTGTTCCTTAAAGTAGGCTTAGGGAAGAGATTAGTAGGGGAAGGACCTGAACCATCATTTTCAGGGTGTGGGCCCGATAGCTTTAAAAGCTGACCCTGCTAGGAAATAATGTAATGAAATATGGAGGGCTTTGAGCTCTTCTGTGTAGATTCAATTTCTACTTTTCTAAGTTATTCTAGGAAATGGGAGGATTGGTGCATCTCTATGTTCACTTTATCATAGTGACCCTTTGCACTCAGGCACATTTCCTTAAGTCAGGAGGCAGATTGTGTAGCAGATTGGTGTACTAGTGTTCCAAAGGCATAGTGCTTGTGTTAAAGAAAGGGAGTTTTTGCAGAGAAGGTGCATGAGCTGATCGTGGCAGAATTGTGGATTGGAAGCACACACTCATAGGAAGCCTGAGGAGAGGAACAGTGCTTTTATAGCTAAGACTATGGTGAATACTTCTTGTGGTAGGTTGAGTGTGCTAGCATTCAGAAACAGAATTGCAGTTAGCTTATGAGTATGATGTTTGTGTATTCAGCTAGGAAGGGGCCTGCAATGTATTCTACATTGAAGCCTGATACTCATTCGGTTTCTCCCTCTATGAAGTCAAATGGGGTGTGGTTTGTTTCGGCAAGTGCGAAGATGTATTGTCAGAGGTCAGGAAGAGAAGATAAGGTATAGTGGTTCTTGGGTGGTAGAAAGGGTGTTTAGGGTGTAGTTTCTGCTTAGTACAATTACTGACAGTAGGATAATAGCTAGTGTTACTTTGTAGGAAATAGTTTGTGCTGCGGCTAATAGTGCACCAATTAGGATATATTTTGAATTTGAGGCCCAGCCAGATCAGAGGATGAAATATACAGATAAACTTATTATAGCTAGGAGAAATAAAAGGCCAAGGCTGAGGTCATCAAGAGAGAATGGGAGAGGGAGGGTTATTCAAATTATAAGAGCTAGGAGGAGGGCTAGCATAGGTGTTATAATGAAAAGGAATGGGGAGGAAGTAGATGGGAAGATTGGTTCTTTGATGAACAGTTTTACTCTATCTGCTATGAGTTGTAGAAGCCTGAATGGCCAATAATGTTTCAGCTTTTTTGAGCTTTCATTTAGATTAAGAGTTTTTGTTTTATCAATGTTAGGAATGCCATGGCCATTAGGATTGGGATGGCATAGGATAAGGCTATGTGAATTAGGTTAGGGTGTGTGGATGGCAAGCTTAAGTTCATTTTGCTTGTTTGTTCTTGTTAAATCATGATGCAAGAGGTACAAGGGCCTATCTTTTCTGTTTATTACTTTACCTTTCATTGTTATTTCATCTTTCCCTTATGGTATGAGTTTCTATAGTACCAAGTGGGCTTTTCTATCACCTGTACTAAGCCAGAAGAGTGTTTTCTTTTAGTGGTGAAATATATTTTTATTTGTTCTGATTGGTAGTGTGGTTGGACTAGAGCTTGGTGAGGCTAGGGAACCTGTGTATCATGTGACTTGTCTGTCTAACAGGTCTGTACTAGGGATGGTAGGGTGCTAATCCAGTAATTGTTCTTCTCAGTCTCCGTTTTACTCCTCTACCTATTCACCTCCTACTGGAGCTCTGTGACTAAGCAGAGTTGTTTCTCTACCTGGTTACAGCTCCCACAGGTGTGCTCACTGCTGCAATCCTGTACTGGCATGAGAGCAGGGCACACTGTGCAGCCTGACACTTGAGTGGCAGCATGTTCCCATCAGGGGGTCTTGTCTGGGAAGCTATGTTAGTTGTGGCAGGTGCAGAGTTTAGAGAGGACATAGCCTTCTGCTGGGTAGATGCGAGTGCTCCCTGATTGAGCCAGAAGAGTTGGATCATCCTTCTTGTGCATTCTTCCATGAGAACTGCGACACCATGCCCTGGCTAATGCATTGCACCCTGGTTGCTCATGCTCCCCAAGGGTTTCTTTTATGGGGGGAGTGCTTGGCTGCCATCACTCCTGGCCCCGCCCAGGTCCCATCAGCTGCTGTTGCACGAGCTGCAGGTTCCTGGCGAGTTCCTCAGCTCCCCTGAGGTTCCCTCTGTTTAGGAAACGTCCCTGTGCAGCACACTGGAGCAGAGCCCTCCACTGCGGATTATGCTGGTACCAAAGCTGCTTGCCTCAGTGACTGAGGCAACTGACACATGGAGATGCAGCAAAACTACCATGAAGAAAGAAAAAAGAACCTCCAGAAAACATCTGTGTGTCCTAGGAATTAACACTAATACAGAGCTGAAATGCCACATCTGGCTTCAGGAAATATGAGGCCTGCACTGCAACAATCTGGTGGGAAAACAGGTGAAAGCTCACCCTATTACAACTGTAGCATTTCCATGACAAGATGCCTGGTTCAGGTCAGTCTGCAAGATCTTGTTTCTTACCTTATGGAACTGTTGGACATCTACAATCTCTTTGATAAATAATTTCTAAGCTAAAGGTGACTGAAGTCTATGTCATCTTCAGGCTGGCCACATGGGAGAGGCAAGCTTCTGGATGGCCAGAGAAGGGACTAGAGTGTGTTCTGTTGCAAGTCACCTCCACACGGGGAAAAACAGCCACATCCTCATGGTCTGTTCTCAGTGAGGGTAGTAGAGGTGATTTTAAAGGACAGACTTCTGTCTACTTTTAGAAGAAAGGTCCACAGTGCCAGTGATGTATTTATGACATTTTACTGTTCTGATAGCTGGGCCCCGCAGCACCCAAATCAGGGAGAGCCTTGGGGCAGGCCTTGGCAGAGTACAAGGGCTGTGCTCAGGACCCAAGACAGCCTTAGCTGACTCTCAGGGCACAGTAACGGTGGCCACTCCATCCAAGCTTGGAATGGAAAGCCACCAAAGGCAGCCCTAGCATGGGCCAGGCTGTGCTGCACCAATAGGGCAGAGCGACAGCAGTAAAACTAGGTGAGCAGGGCCTTATAGTGACGGCAGCAGGTCAGCAAAGGCTGTCAGTATGCCAGAGCCCTGACACTGAGTGAAGGAGAAGATTTATTGTATACTAAGGGAAACACCTTTCACCTTCCACAGACAGCTCTGTATCTGTGCAACAATTAAGAGGTATACTTGGCTTATCCATTCCCTTTCTCCCAACACACATCCTACCTAGTGCCTCTGCCAGCTTCAGAACATGCTATGAAAGTCTCATCTTTATCCCTTTCTGACAGGATTGATTATTGTCTTTCTGATTGTAAATTCCTGTAAAAAACTATGATTGTAATACTGTGTCTTTGTTTAGTAATTAGTTCAACCCAGTAAATACTGTTAGGGAGGCTTTCAGTAGTCCTTGTACTCTCTTACCAGACAATAAAGCAGAAACAAGTTTACTTACTAGATCTACTAATGTGTTGGGTTTTTTTGATGTTCCCCTAGAGGGTTCTTCTCAGTAAAATACATTTTTTCCTAGTCTATATCGTAGTAATCTGTGGTGACTTTAACATTAGAAAAAAGTGGCTCAATTTCTAAGCTATTAAACAGCTGAATGTGGACCATGAGATACTTCCCTACAAAAGGGCAGTAACTTTACTGACTTTGTGGTTGTGAGGAAACTGCCTGAATAGACACTAGCATGACAGGGTCACAGAAGTGACTGGCAGTTCATTACAGTGTGGAAAGATTTCAGAACCCTGTTTTCTCTGGGTGATGATGTGTGATGACACTCACTGCTTTGTGTATCAAGCCAAAAATTGCTTTGACTAATGTTTTATTCTGAAAGGGAGTTTGAGGAAGCAAAAAAGAGGAAAGACAGAAATCACAGAATCACACAATCACAGAATCATTTGGGTTGGAAGGGACCTCTGGAGGTCATCTAGTCCAAACCCCCTGCAGTGGGCAGGACGTCCCCATCTAAATCAGGTTGCCTAGAGCCCTGTCAAGCCTCACCTTGAATGCCTCCAGGGATGGGGCCTCAACCAACTGCCTCAGTAACCTGTTCCAAATGGGGCTTTGTGTTTATTCTAAAGTGCAGATCAACTGTTGTTGAAACACTGCAATGAAAACATGGCATCATGTTGTGCCAGAAAGAGGTCAAGCTATTCTTTTTCCTTCATTCAGAAAAGCACAGAAGATGGGGACTGATATGACAGTAAATTTTGCAAGGCATGTGATTTCTCTATAAGGATCTTCCCTTGGGACAATTATACACTATACAAAGTAATGGTCCCACACTCTTGTTAAATCCCACAATGTAATTAGGGCTGAATTCTTTAAAACTGTTCCCCTACGACCACTCCAAATTTTAAAGAAAGTGTGCCAACAGCTTGGATAATCAGGAACTCCCCTGATCTACATGCAGTTTTGCCTTCTTAGCCTGTGTTTGGAGGTGTTCAAGAAATTCTGCAAGAACTGCCTCACGGAACAGCGGTCAAGCAACAGGGCTGAAAATCAGGAATTCTGAGCCAAGAAACTGATTTAATTCAATGTTGTAAATAAAGTCTGTATCTATACATCTAGATCTAAATCTAGAGAATCTAGACTGGATGGTGGGGTTAACCTACCTCAATCATAAATGAAGAGCTAGATAGAGGACTGATAGGCACCTTTTCTCTTGTAGTCTGAAACACTGGCCAGACAACAGACAGCTCAGCAGTACCAACTTTTCCCCTCTGTCCCTCTGTTTCTCCTCTCCAGCTATCCTGTGAAGGCTGTCTGCCTCACTGCATTGCCCTATATGGCCATGGACCTTCCCTTTTCCATCATTAATCCCCTTGGAAACAACTGGAGAATTAAAGAGACAGTGGCAGGGCTGCATCCCTGGGACTGGGTTGACTTGAGAGCCTAGCACATCCCAACAGAAAACCTACTACTGGACAGACCTGAGGGATGGTAAGAAGTCACCCTGGTTACAGCCATTGCTCTGAGGGTTGTGTTAAACTTAAAGATCAGGCAAACAAAGGCCAGCTTGTGGTTGGGGTTTACTATAGCCCACTGACCAATTAGAGCCTGTTGATGAGGTCTTCTTGCTTCAGCTGCAGGAAGCTTTGAGCTCACTGTCCCTTGTCCTGGTGAGGGATTTTAACTACCCAGACATCTACTGAAAGAACAACACAGCAGGATGTAGGCAGTCCAGGAGACTCCTGGAGTTTATGGATGACAACTTTCTGGCACAGGTTCTAGACAAACCAACCAGGGATAAAGCATTGCTGGACCTTGTGCTAACTAATGAAGAAGACCTCATTAAAGATGTGGAGATTGGAGGAAGTCTAGGCTGTAGTGACCATGCTTTAGCCAAGTTCATAATCACTAGAAGTGTAGGCATGGCACAGAGCAAAGTAAGGACTTTGAACTTCAGGAAAGCAAATGTCTAGCTACTGAGAGACTTGTTGGGTGTGGTCCCCTGGGATACTGTCCTTAGGGACAAAGGAACCCATCAGAGATGGCAGTTCTTCAAGGATACTCAGAGCACAAGCAATCTCCATTCCTCTATACAAAAAATCAAGCAGGGCAGGAAGGAGACTGGTGTGACTGAACAAGGACCTGCTTCTCGAGCCAAGGCGCAAGAATGAAATGCACAGGCAGTGAAAGCAGGGACAAGTGACCTGGGGAGACGACAGGGAAATGGCTAGGAAGTGTAGGAATAGGATCAGGAAGGCCAAGGTGCAGATGGAGCTGAACTTGGTGAGGGATGTAAGGAATAATAAAAAAGGGTTCTATAGTCACATTAATCAGAAAAGGAAAGTCAGGGTGAGTATTCCCCCTCTGTTGAATAAGGAAGGACATTTAGTCATGAAGGATATGGAGAAGGTAGAGCTGCTCAATAAGTTCTTTGTTTCAGTCTTTACTGCCTGCAACGACCAGGATTTGGTAGCCCTAGGCGAGTGCTGGGGGAGTGAAGGGCCTCCCACCGTAAATGAAGAACAGGTTTGGGACCACTTATTGAAACTTGATAAGAACAACTCTATGGGATCTGATAGCATACAGCCTAGGGTCCTGAGGGAATTGGCCGATGTAGTTGCAGGACCTCTCTCCATCATATTTGGCAAGTTGTGGAGGTCAGGTGACTGGAGGAAGGGTAACATCACCTCCATTTTTAAAAAGGCTAGAAAGGAAGAGCCAGGGAACTCCAGGCCAGTGAGCCTTGCCTTTGTGCCTGGGAAGGTCATGGAGCAGATAGTCATGGAAGTAATGTTAAGGCACATGCAAGATAAAGAGGTGATTCTAAGAAGTCAACATGGATTCACTAAGGGCAAATCGTGCCTGACCAGTCTGGTGGCCTTCTATGATGAGTGATTGCAGCACTTGATGAGGGAAGACTGACTGATGTCATCTACCTGGACTTTTGTAAGACCTATGATCCAGTCCCTCACAACATCCTTATCTCAAAATTGGAGAGATATGGATTTGGTGGGTGGACTCTTCGGTGGATAAGAAACTGGCTGGATGGACACAACCAGAGTTGTGGTTAATGCCTCCCTGTCCAGGTGGAGGTCAGTGACAAGTGGTGTCCCTCAGGGCTCTGCCTTGGGACTGGTGCTCTTCAATGTCTTCATTAACTACCTAGATGTGGGTATTGAGTGCACCCTCAGCAAGTTTGCAGATGACACGAAGCTGAGTGGTGTAGTTGATATGCCAGAAGGGTGGGATGCCATCTAGAGGGACCCGGACAGACTCGAAAAGTGGGTCCATAAGAATAAAATGAAGTTTAATAAATCAAAGTGTAAGGTCCTGCATCTGGGTAGGAGTAATCCTAGATACAACTACAGACTGGGTGAGGAACTCATTGAAAGCAGCAGTGCAGAGAAGGACTTGGGGGTCATGATAGATGAAAAGCTGGATATAAGCCAGCAACGGGTACTCACAGCCCACAAAGCCAACCGCATCCTGGGCTGCATCAGGAGAGGCATGAGCAGCAGGTCTAGGGAGGAGATTCTGCCTCTCTACTCTGCCCTCGTGAGACCCCAGCTGGAGTACTGCATCCAGTTCTGGGGTCCTCAGCATAAAAAAAAGATGTGGACCTGTTGCAGTGGGTCCAGAAGAGGGCCACAAAGATGATCAAAGGACTAGAGCGCCTCCCCATGAGGACAGGCTGAAGAAGTTGGGATTGTTCAGCCTGGAGAAGAGAAGGCTTTGAGGGGACCTTATAGCAGTCTTTCAGTTTCTAAAGGGGGATTATTAGAGAGAAGGGGAGAGACTTTTCAGTTGGTCAGACTGTAATATGACAAGGGGGAATGGTTACAAGCTGAAGGAGGGGACATTTATACTGGAGATTAGAAGGAAGCTCTTTACCTGGAGGGTGGTTAGGCACTGGAACAGGCTGCCCAGAGAGGTTGTGGATGCCCCATCCCTGGCAGCGTCCAAGGCCAGGCTGGATGTGGCCCTGGGCAACCTGGTCTAGTGTGTGGCATCCCTGCCCATGGCAGGGGAGTTGGAACTAGATAATCTCTAAGGTCCCTTTCAACCTGGCCCCTTCTCTGATTCTATTGATGCCTAAAGATTTAAGTGTGTTCTGTAGATTTTTGGGACTTTTAGGATTATGTGAAGCTTCCTGGACTGTTCACATATTAGCAGCCACTAGGCCTGTTCCTGAGGGACTATCTTGGACTTTCCCATGTTTCATCAAGGACGTGATGTTTTGAAGAAGCCACCTGCAGACTGCGCGAAGATAAAACAGCAGTAGAGGGCCAAGCCCCACGTGGGCCCTGTCCGAGGGGCAGAGCTGAAGACCACCAGGGATGGGCCATTGGAAAACCTAGTGCCAGGGCTATCTATAGATATCAATGTGTTAATTACTAATAAAATGTATAAAAGGTGTAATCCCTTGGGGCAGGCGCACACATCTGCATACAAGATCTTGAAGGTGTGGAATTCCAATTAAAGGTAACTCTATCTTTCTCCATTAATTTTGTGCCAAGTGCCTATTTTCCAGAATTTTCAGCATCACTATGAGAAGTCACCCTGGTTACAGCCATTGCTCTGAGGGGTGTATTGTCTCTGTCAGCCTCTGGGCAGCTGAGCCCCCAGGAAATGCTTAGGACAAGTAACAGCTGTTCCCTGCTACTCCTTCTTCCTCACATTTCTCACCTGCTCCAACATGGGCTGCTCCCTTCAGAAAATTTCCACATCTCTGGTATGGTTCTCTCCCATAGGCTAGAGGGACTGCCCCACCACAGTCTCTCCTTGGGCAGCAGGGACATCTCCGCTGGGGTGCCTGGAGCAAAGAACTTTTCTTACTTTAAAAAAAACAACAAAACAAACAACCAAACAAAACACAACCAACAAAAAATTTTACACAAGCAGTACATGATCTGCTGATCCACTTACTCCACTTAGTTTCTGTATGCAGTGTATGACTGTTTGTCATTGATGACATATTAAGGATCTTGCATCCAAGGGTAAGCACGTCTTTGTGGTAGAATGCATAAGGATGAATAAAATGGGTCCATGGTCATGGAATTTATTCTACTGGAAGAAGTATTTTAAAATAATTATATATTTACAATATAGACCTTTATTTTAACAGCAAAAGTAGTAAAAATCTGTAAGTGCACAAAATCTCTGTAGAGCAAATACTAACACTAACAAAAACTTAACTAATTAATAAGCAAAATTTATTTATAATAAAAGACAATATTCTAGGTGGCATTTTGTCTTTCTTACTTCAGTTTCATTCCCAAATAAATTCTGTGTGTTTTTCCCCTCTGGAAGTGGCTGTTTTCTCTAGAACCCAATTGTTTTCTAAGTTAAAGGGTTCCAAAACTGTTATTTCCCAAATAAAGGTACTGAAATGAGCAAAAGGCTGGTACAGAAGGTTTTGCTGCTTGTCATGACCCAACTGCCAAGCTACCCAGGGTAGGGCAGGGGTGGTGCAAGATTCGAAAATTCCCTTGGAGTAAATTAAGGTGAAATGACACCAAACGGCTGATTAAATTGCTAGGTTTATTGCAGGCAAGGAGCGCAAAGCAGGTCTCGAGTTCAGTGGTGGATGCACGCAGGATGCACCCTGGATGCACACTCATGGATGTGCCATAGTCATTTTTTACACATGCAGGACATGGGTGGAGTGATCATAGTTGTGTAAAGGGGAGATTAACTCAGGAAAAATAAATTGCCCCACCTCCGCAGAACTTACCTTTTTCCAATATTAATCTCTTTATCGGCAAGGGGCAAGTCCTGCCTCGGGCCAGGGGCAAGCAGGGTAGTTGTCGGTCATTGCCTGCACTTCACACCTTCGCCCTCAATGGGGAACTTTCCTGTTCTCCACCCAGGTTATCAACACTCAAGGTTTGAGACATTAGTCCTTTAAGGAAGTTTCAGGCTCCTACACTGCTGGCTTCAGTGAAGTTAAATCTTTTTTTTCCTGAAGAAAACATCAATTCAACTCCTTAAAGGATTCAACAGATAAAAGCATGCACATGCACACATACTTCTTATCATCAAAAATATGTAAAAATGAAAATAACAAGTCCATGTCTGTAGATTAGGGATATTATCTGAGTCACCAGTGAAATACTCTAAGGCAAAATAAGACAATATTAATGCATCAGAGTATAAATACAAATTATATTCTTTGGATGGGGCAGAAGCCATAAGCTTTTCAAGAGCAATGAGAAGGGGATTTGAGCACAGCAGTTAAGAAAGATCACTATGTAAAACTTATGTCTTATTGGCATTATTGAGATAATGTTTTTAAAGGTACAATGCAGCTCAGGAACACCTCTGATACTCATCAAAATCCATCAAAAACATTTAATCGCATAAAAGAAATACATTTATTTTAGGAAGTTATATATATTACTATTTTTTACAGAGACACTTAAAAAATCAGATGAAAAAACATTTTATGGACACAAGAATAGTTTGTCTTGCAACAATTTTAAGAACAAGCAAAACAGTATAAATAATAATCACAGAAGTAGTCTGAACAAAGCCAAATAGGTAACATTTCAGATACAGCTGACTTGGAGAAAGCAATGCAACTCAAAACTTGGTCAGCTTGAGTTCTAGTGCCACCTGCTGAAATAATATATTCCCCCTGGCAATCACAGCTAATATGAAATTTAATTAATCCACTGCATTAGATGGCAATACATGAAGATCACAAAGAAGATGAGGTGCTTGAGTACTCCAAGTGCACATCCAGATTGCCATACACTGAATCCAGTAAACTGAGAACCTTCTCTTGAATGGTATCAACCTGCTCTGAAGGGCAATAGTCATCCAAACTTGATCTGTAACAAGGAATTAGAAAAAAGCATGAGAGATTACTGGTATCACCACCATCACCACATTTTGTATTCTTGTAATGCTTTAAGTCTAGGCTGAAGATCCTTTAAAACTGTGATGAGTTCCACCTCCCAGTATCCCTTTCAAAGCATAATAACAGTTTGCCTGAAGTTGACTTAGAAAGTCTGGAGCAGATTATGAATGTCTACTCTCTTCCTGAGTCTGACACAGCATGTTGGCAGTCAAACTTCAAGCCAATGATCTAATAAAAGGACCGGTGCAAAGTTAAGACTGAAAAACTCAAATGCTACTAGTAAAACAGATAGGAAAACTTGACAACCAAATCTTTGCCATCTCTGGGATATAACATTTTTTACAGTATTAATGAACTGTAAATAGGTACTAGTAAACAGAGCTGACACTTCTTGGATCTTATATCTGTCAAGATCTACATAAACAATCCTGCTTTCTCTGCAATAGTGGATGATAAATCTGTGGCTGGCACAGGAAATAAGTTTGCTTTTATTGTAGGTATTACCCCTGTTATTTCCTGTTGAAAAAAAGAAATTCAACATCTGCTTCTACTATTGTCACCTGCCCTTTAAGGGCACACAGTATTTTTGAAATGACTGTATTTGTCAACAGATACACTGTGATCTTCAAACAAGTTTTCCCAGAACAGATCTCTGGTTCTTCTAGGTCCTTGGCCTCAAACACTATCCTGTGCTCCCAAATAATACTCTTACAGTCCTGGAAGCTTAGCTTTTATCACATACAAAGCTTTACTAGAGCTTTCTAGAATATAATCCTTTTTAGCCTACTAGATGAAAGGGCAGTCTGAAAATCACTTGGGGTCTCCTGTGGCCCCTGGTGTGATAACTGTGCTGNGATGAGAAACACTTCCATTGTAAGTTTCACTGAAAACACAAATCTTGTCTGTACCATGATAAACCCTAGAGCAAGGGAGTAAAGGAAGTGTGATCTCAGCCCATGTAGACTTGTCAAAGCTAACTTTGCTCTTAACTAGAACAAGGCCTCAGCACAGGCTTTAAATAACTTGTGCTTAAGCTCATTAAATCCTCATGTTCTCACTGCTTTTGAAATCTGCACTAAATACTCTAAAGCTCAGTAAAAGTGTCCATCAGCACAGAACCTTCCCTTAGCTACATAGATACTTGTCACTGCCTTATCATCAACATTTTCAAATGTCAATTTTCACTACATCATAAGGTTTCCACTTTAAGACAGAATTTAAGATGTGCCAACTAGTGTAATATTGATAGAAGTATTTAGCTTCATAAGCACAGTCTGAACATTTTAAACAATGTATCTACATAGCCTTACCGAGCAACTGTCACAAGTGTGGGCTTAGGCATATCTTTTAGTAGAACTTTAATGGATTGTATGAGGCCTTCCATCTCCTCTTCAGTGCTTAAATGGTGAGGAAGCTCCATGTAATCACAGGTCAGACCAGCCTGATGGACCTACATGTAAGTTACACAGAGATATCATTTCTGTTGATAAATAATTGATATAGCTTATAGATGTAGAAAGTGTCTAAGATACTATCCCTAGCCCAGTAGGTAACTTACACTTCAGGCAGTAAGAGTTGCTTTTTTTTCCTCCCACCTCGTTCTTAAACAAAGAATAATATTCTGGAGGTTGTATGGATTGTTTCATTATCTACAGTACACTCTACCTCTTCTATGAATTCAGAGTATGCTGCCACCCTTGAAGATGATTGGTCTGATCTCTTACAAATATGTAACTTGAGTTAAGTTCTATTACTCTATCCATACACCCTGGTGAAATGAAACCTTCCTTCACAGGATGCAGCCTGAAATGTAACAGCAGTGGAAAGATCACATTTATGTTGCCTAAATATAGACAAGCAGAGTATAATTTTGGAAGCTTTAAAAAGAAAAGCTGGCCTATGTGATAAGACATAAAAAAAGGGGAACTACCAAAATCTCAAACTCCTGAATCAAGAAGCAAGTCTGAAGAAGCATGATCTTCTACCTCCTTGTTGAAGGTATGTTTTTGACATCTGTCTACTTTCTGCTAGTAGAAAACTAGTCACCTACCATTTCATAGTCTGGGCTTTCCATCCTGGTTTTCAAACTGCGAACTAGTTGAACAAGTGGCTTCATTCTGGAGTTAAAACAAAACCAAAATTTGTTATTTAAAAGAAGAAAGTTGAAGTTATCATGACCTAGGATACGAAAATTTGCCCTTCTGTGTCATCTTGCATCTGAGAAAAAATGAAATTTTTAGTACTAGTGTACTGTTTCACTAAGCGTTTCTTAAAAAGCCCCTATATTCATACCTGACCCTGGCAAGACCTCTTTGAACTTCTTTAGAGCAGACCAGGAGAGAAGCTATTGTAGCTCAAAGTCATATTGCACCCTCAGCAAGTTTGCAGATGACATGA
>VWZO01022249.1:0-19200 GCA_013396975.1 Bucco capensis
TTCTATGATTCTATGATTCTATGATTCTAGCATTGAAATCACCTAGGATAATGATCATATCATCTGCAGGGACCTTTTGGATAAGGCAGTGCAGGTCGGTGTAAAATTTATCTTTTTCAGCAGGGCCAGCTTGGAGAGTTGGAGCATATATATTAATGAGGACAACATTGTGCTTATTGTGTAGTGGAAGGCGTAAGGAGACAATACCATCAGAATGACCCATCGGCAGATTTTCGAGTCTAGGAACAATGGAGTTTTTAATCATAAAACCAACCCCTGAAAGATGTTTTTCAGTTCTAGGTTTAGTGACCAAAAGAGTGTGTAACCAGCACCATGTTCTCTAAGGCTGCCTTCCTCTTGAAACGAACCTCACTACGAGCAGCAATAGCAATGTTAAGGCATGATAGTTCATAGGCAATTAGGGCAGAATGACACTCAGAACGACCACTATCCACAGAATCAAGCATAGTTCTTATATTCCAACAAGCAAGAGTTAATTTAGGTACACCTTGAAAGGCAGGTGTATGCCTTGTGGCTTGAAATACATTAATAAATCTCATGGGTGTTTTTACAATGATGTAAAGATCAAAATACATCTTAGAATTAAGGCTGATAAGTACCAAATCTGTATTAGTGAACCTAAGGATGGATTAGAGAGCACACACCACTGTAGCACACGTGTAAAGGCCTAGTTCAGAAAAAAGTCCCTTGGATTAATTTCAATAATTTCTTTCTGCCCTAAAAAATTTGTTTAGTAAAAAGACAGATCTAAATTAATTCTGCAGAGAGTTTTGCAAGCATTGAAAAAGTCTAGATTCAGAAGTACACTTCTGTCCTGAAGCTTTGAGATCTCAAAGATATCCTTTCATGTCCTAAGACCAGGAAGTGTTCTAACTTTTTGAAAATAAATTTGTTCACTAACCTGAAGACAATTATGCTTGTCACTGATCAAGAGGTCTGGGTAGCTGTTTTTGTGGTTTAAAAGACTTGCATTGATCATCTCAGTTTAATTACATATTCACAAATGTATTCTATAATAAAGATGCAAGAAGAGCTGAGTTCATGCCTGTAGTGAGTACATTTCTTTTACCCATTAAACTAATTTAGCTAACTACCAAAAATAACTGAAATTCTGGGTTTGAATCAGCTTTGTAAGTTACATCATATTGCTTCATTGTAATAACAATATTTCATGCTTCTTAATGTCACTTTCATGAACCACTATGTGTCCAAGTATCATGTCCTCTTCTGCAATACTAACTTTAAAAAGTTGCTGTCTGCAGAAAAAGCTATTGTTTTTCATGGAACTCTCACTTGTTGGAAAACAACCACTCACACTGTATCTAGAGTCACATTTGACTACAGGGAACATCTTAGTACAGTGATCAAGGCTGTGGAGCCAAAATGCAAACGTCTTTCACTCTAGTTGCAGCCATTAAAACTGCTCAGCCTTCACAGAATAAAGTGACCAAAATTCCACATTCATTTTGAATTAAAACCAAGACACATCACTAGGATAATTTCATATAAATTTTAGACCTTTTCTTGCAAATGTATTAGACTTGTTGAAATCAGACTTTTTTCAACAAACTAGATTCTTTGAAAAATTCCCTATTGTCTCTGTAGCTAGGAATACACATGCAAGATTCTTTTATGACCTTGAAGCTGACACAAATCTGGCAACCTAGCACAAATAAATGGTCTGTGCTTCTGCTTCTGTATTATTCCACTATATTTCAGCTTTACCTGAAGTCCAGAGGTTAGTTGTTTTTCTTTTCAAACTTATTCATCCAGAAGTCTTAAAAATACATTACAAAGGAAGATGCAACTTATATATAATGTAAGACAGGGAGGTTTCAGTATCTCTATTAAAAATTAAGGAACCTAAGAGTAGATATCTGAAGAGACTCTCAAGGTCTCTGATAAACAGCCTGCCGGTAGATTGCCTACCAAGCCCAGAAAGACAGACAATACAGAAAAATATACATATCCATGCATCTATGCAAGTTTTCAAAAGATCTGAAGTATTTCTTTTAATTCTGTAACAATCCTATATTTGCAGTGATAATGCTAAAAATAATCAGTTTGCAGGCTGGGTTTGAATGCTGAACTCACTGAGGACTCAAGACAAGCACACAAAGCACTCTACCTAACATAGTCTGTCACTAAAATCTGCAGTCTGGTGCATTTCATAGTATGGTCTGTAGTATTTACATTGATACAGGAATAACATTCTGGCTCAAGCACCTTCTCCTACACAGCTAAATAATCACACATGGTAACTTCAACTTTCCATCATCTATTTCTGATATTCAACGACTTTGGAGGAAGGTAGCATAAGGAGTTGTTGGGTTGGTTTGGGTTTTTTTGCCTTTTACAGGCAACAAGGATAACTTAAATGTAAGACACAGTGCAAGGTAATAATTACTGATTAAGATAAAATCATATTTTTAAGACACAGGGTATGATTGAGGTCTTAGATTACAATGACTAATAACCACTTTCCAGAGAGCATCCACAGTGCTTACAAAATTATGTTCATCTAAGAACTAATTGAAAAGATTTACAAAAACATAAAAGGACATTAATCAGGAAATCAGGTTAGCAGTTTGCTTTAATTTATAAAAAGAAAATTTGCATAATTGATTAGTCATTAATAATTAGCAATTACAGAGCTGGCAAAGCCTCCAAACAAAAAGCAACTTAAGAATGACATATTTGTAATTGGTTTCTATTCATGCTTCCAGCACACTTATTTGCAAAATAATAGTAGAAAAATGCAACAGCAGTTTTTGTTATATGAAGGAAACAATATTATGCATGTACAAAAATATGCGCTATGAACAGACCGTACTATTAGTCCAGGTTGTCTGTGATTAATACTAAGAGACTAACTTCCACCACATCAGTTAAAGAGTTGCATTCCAGCTTGGTTTATAGGCAGTCCAAAATACGCCTCAGAGAGTATGTTCCAAGTTCCATTTTATGTTTCAGAAATCATCTGCCTTTTTATTCTGTTATCTTCGGAGGTGTCACACAGGGAATTTTGGTCGTAGTTTTTATCTCCAGAAGTTGCAGTGATGACCAGATATCAGAGCGAATCCTTGTGAGCTGTAAGCCCGCTACATCTGCAACTGCCTTCTACATGATATGGGAGGCTGGAAAGAAAATTTGCCTGTAATACTACACAAAATAATTGATGGGGCACATCTGACCTACAGTAACCCAAATGTGAATTTTTCCCAGCAATACAGGGCTTGGAACAGCACATGAGAGAGTGTATTCAAGGGACTTCTGCCTCTCAGCATTATCTCTAGCCATACGTATGTGTATGAATATGCACATTGAAAAATTGTTATTTGTTTCATTATGTTTTTAGTCTTTCATTTGCTCAATCAACATAGCTAATGAGGCAATCCTGAAGAAGTTGGTTCCCATCTTGCCATAATTTCCTTTTTTCTTTTCCTCTAGACGATAATTCTGCTTTCCTTGATTTTACGGTTACACCAGTAAGAAAACAGTGTCAGAATACATTGATGATGTTAGCCTCCTCTGGTGGTTTGGTTTTTGGTATTTATTTCACACAGTGACAAAAAAAAAAAAAAATCTGAAAAGAGGTGCCTTAAGGACAACCTTAGGGATTCCAGTCTTTTAAGGAATCAATGTCAATTTTCCTTCAGTATTCTGTCCTAAATTTGAGACTCATATTTCCTCTTGCTTACCCTTTATCAGTTTCATAAATAAATTAACTACAATTTTCGAACTTTAACCTGATGAAGAACATAGTTTCGCTATATTACCACACTCATATAGTATGTTATCAGACCCCAATTTATACTCTCTCATGATCTTATAATTTCTCAGTCATTTTTCTTTAAGTGTAATTCTTATTAGCTACTTCCCTGTGTAGCTTTATGAGCACTTAAAAGCTAAAACTACTGGTTTTCTAGATCATTTCCTACATCAATTTCCTATCAGGGACTTTACTCAGAAAAGTCTCTAGAAGCATTGGCTACTCTTTCCTATATAAAAACCATGAATAATAAAACACATTCGGGGTTTTTCAGAACAGTTTTCTCCACTGGAACTACAGTTATCCTTAGTTAGGGCTGGTGGAAAATGGAAAGATTTGACATTCAGAAAAAAATCTTTTCCTCCTCCTTTTCAGTTTTCTTGCACATAAAAATATAGCTCATAGGACTGATGTCACATGGTAAGGTGAATAAACAAATCTTGTTCAGTACATATTACTAGAGCTGTAAATATGATTTGTCATCAAGGGTTAGGGCCAACAACTAACCCAATGACAGTCACTCTCTATTACCTCCTCTTCTCCCTCCTTCCAACTACTTTATATTTCATTATTATTATTTTCACTATATATACACAAATATATGCAAAACCAATACTGAATCCAATCCCCCTGACAGCAACTGCATCACTGTCACCGCTGATGCTGCAGCTGAAAAACTCAGCAGCAGATGGGTACCAGACTCAGTGGCTGGATCCTGAAACTGGAGTCTGGAACTCATGGATCAGGATCAAAGGCAGAATGTACAGATACTTCTTTAGATGCTGGTCACTGAATAAGAGTAAGAGAAGACATATATGGGATGGTATACTTAGTTGGTCGGTTTAAGGTCACCTGAACTGTCCACTCCTTGCAGGTGCAGCCTTTTGCTCTGCAACTCCTAACATGGTACACAAGATTTAGCAGTGACCTTTGTCTACATATCAACCCTTGGTACTAACTCTAAACATTAGGTCTTATCACTGCTGGAAGTAGGCACTGTCTGTGAAAACCTGCTGCTAATTTCGGAAAGTACAGTAACTTACAAGGGCTTTAGCTGAAAAGTAAAATCACTGACCAGAATTAGTTCTGTTCTAACCCAAACCAGTATATTTGTATCTTAAAATTCTCATTCCATGTGCTCATTCATCCTGCAAACAAATCATCAATGCTAAACAAAACAAACAAACAAAAAAGTGCCTTGACAGTGCACAGGCAATCCTGGATTTTTAACTTTTCAATGGCAGTCTTCCAACAACCCTAATATTTAGAATTGAATTTTGTCATTCAACATATTAAATTAACAGTGGGCAAGATGAGAAGAGAGGTAGTCTATCTGACAAAAGAACCAGCTAGAATAACTCCAACACCGTGTCTGAGTAAAACTATCAAAGAAACTGAGGCTGATAGGACGACGGGGGGGGGGGGGGGGGGAGGGGGGGGGGGGGGGGGGGGGGCGGAAGAGGGAGATGGATAACTTGTACATTATTTTACAAACATGACGGACGTTTAACTCAAACTCAACACAGATAATCACACATTACACTCAGAAACAGAAAGGAAGATATGGCAAAGCCTGAAGATGCTGAATAATATTCTGTATGATTCGTTCAGTGACATCTCATTCCTTATTAGTAATAATAAAAGAATTTCTATAACAGCACCAGTCTATAGAACATTAAGAGCTCTACAATCCCATTCACTGGGGTTGAAGAGACGTGCTGCGATCTGGTCAAGCTTTGATTAGTACTGTTGGACTGGTTCCCATATGATTCTCAGAAACCCGAATTTCAAGGCAAAATATTACATAAGTTTACCTGTGAACTAAAAGCTATTTTTTGTTTACAACTTCTGGTAATTCCAAGATCAGTTCTGCATCATGTGCACTGCAGCTTTTCCCACTTTGCTGCAGATTACATACTGACACTTTGTGGTAGCATATATAATACATACATTAGTTCTTTTAATTAAGGCATTTAAAAAGAAGATTGTCACACTTGCCTCATACCTCATTTACTCTACTAGCAAATGTACCTGATGTAACTACTACAATTGGTTCCATATTTTGTGAGGTTTGGTTTTTTTTTTTCTTTAAATAAAGGTCATTTATTTGTTGATTTGAACAAGTACCTCTTTGGATGTATTCAGTCAAATTGAGTTTTAGAAGCTGACAAACTCCTGGAAAAAAAACAACCAAACCAAAAAAACCCACAGACACACAAAAAAACCCCACCATACACCTCTTCCATTTGAGATCAGTTATGTAACTCTGAGCAACACACTAATATCTGAGATATGAAACTGTTATATTAAACACTCTAGATATAGTATGTAGCCTTCATGCGCTTATCACTCTTTTGAAATGCTCCACAAATATTAAAGCATGTATTTTCAGATCTTCTCCAAGAGAGAAAGATATGGGTCAATTGGTATGGTATGGCTAGGCTTTGCGAACGAAGATCCAGGAAGGGCTCCATCCACGCTCCTCATCAGCGCCTTTTACAAGCGCACTGATAAAAAGAGGATAGCGGATAGCACCCTTGAGCCTGCGCAATGGATTTTTTTTTAGGTGAGACACAGCATGCGCAGAGCTGGACCCACCCTTTAGTCCTAAGGTTCATCTGCCAGGGCCTAGCAAGCTTGGACACTGGCAGCGAAGTCCTTAGGACGAATGGGTCAGTTATTGTGCTGATAAAAAAACCAAGTTAGATATGATTTACAAATAAGACTCATCTGAAGTTTTATGATAGAAGACAAAGAACTTAAAAGTACAGAATTATAGCTGCTTAACTGTACAACTATTCATCTGACTGGTTTTATTCTGAAGAGTCACTCTGAATACTGCATTTGGCTATGCATTTTTGTATGCCACAATCTACTAAATAAATTCTATCAAGTTTCCATAGATGAAAGAGATTGAGATATTGAGATGAAACAGCTTCTCTCATACAATTTGGTCTCTTTGATTACATTTACAGGCCCTTCAGTCACTCTAAAACACCTCCCGTCTTTTACTACAGCTTTCAAGCTGTAATAATTTAGATAAGTGAAATGTTAAATAGCTCATTATAAGTCCACTTCTGCACCATAGGAATTGATGGCAGCATTGCCATAGACTTCAATGGGAACTGGATTACAGCTCGAAACACATCACATATACATTCATCAGAAATATTTTAAATGTAGAGACTTTCAAAATTTCAATTCAGTTTATCCTGAACCAGCTTTAGTATCAATCAAGAAGAGGTGGCAGGTCAGTTTCGTAGAATACTACAAAAAGCTATTGAAATGCAGATTTTCTCATTCTGCCATTTTCATCTGAATTTCTTACTATGACTTATGTGACAAGTAATCATCAGGGAGTAAAAAGCCATTTCCAACAGACATAATACAATAAAAAGAGCAGGGAACAAACAACTTTCAAAGTTGTCTTCTGAGACAGGCAAAATATTTATCTGCTAGAAACTGATCCTACTACAAGGACAGCAACAAGAATGCACGTATTTTAAGGTTTCAGCTTATAAGAAATCTCACAAGCAAAGAGCTTTGGTAACTTACTGCACAAGATAGTAGTCCTGTGTAGTTGGAAGAATGCTCATTCCAAGTGGGTATGCATTTCATGCTTACGTGCTTACATTAAACCAAAGAGGCAAAATGTTACCAGCCTCCCAGATTCTATATTCTGCAGAATGTTTCTGTTAGCAGTTTCCTGTTGCAGGACAAATCCCCCTCTGATAAAGAATTTAATACAAGTAATACTCAATATCTATAAAAATGCACAGAGATATTACCTTCTATCTTAATTCACCGTCTATGACAATTATATCAATCTGCCTACTCCTCATGGTGTCTCTTAAGCAGGTAGGGGAAGTCCAAAGCTTTTAGCAATCTCCTCATAAGTCTTGCCAACATTTTTGGGATTCATTATATTGAAAGTTCCTATAAAAAGGTAGGAACAAAATACTATATCAGTGAAATGGAAATATAGCTCATTCTTTCAGCATTCCCATAAGGCATGGAGTAGTGGGGACACAATACAAGGTGACAAATTTCTCAGTGGCCCAGGTAAAGAGGAAAGTTGATGGCTCTCTTCCTTGAAAACCCTGGCACAAACAGAAAGGAGAAGGAACTCAGGGAATTCCCTGCAGAAAACTACCTGATAAGGCTTAGATGTCTGAATTTTAACTCTTTTCCTGAAAATGCAGCAGTGACGATATGGACATTATGAACGCATGCATTTTTTCCATATGGAGGAGTTTGTGTTCTAAACTTCATGCTATTGCTTCAGATCTGTTATGCTGACAGACGTGTCATGGTAGAAAAAGTTACCACTTTCTAGATGACTGCCTCTTATCCGTTACTAATGTAACTTAGTCATCTTGTCTTCAGAACTCCTGACCTTCCATATACTCTGTAGCACATGTGAAAAGTAACTAGTATTTGGGGAATATTTATTCTTTTGTTTATTGTTCACATTTTTGTATCCACTGAGTTTTTTCATTTTAGGGAAAACATTCAGTAAGGTAGTTTGCCAAGTTCAACAGATTGTCTCCATTTAACACTTCTCTGGTGATGACTAGAGTTTATTTTAGAGATATAATTCTTTCTAGATGACAAAAATTTTGAGCTACCTCAAAGTAACATGCCTAGAGAGCTGAAAATTGCAGCCACACCTAACATCATTTTGAGGAATAGTACAATATTTTTACGAAACCACATGTCAGCTGAGGCTTTAATTCCTTCTTTTGCTCTACTTACGAACATTCTCATTTAGAGCTCATTTGTTCAAACAAATAATGGAGGGTTCTTTTAGTGATATGTGACATTGATTAAATGGTCACTTTAAATGTTGGCTTTCTTTTAAAATGTATAGCCTTAATGAATCAAACATGAGCTATTTCTTTATGTTTTTGTAAGCCCTATATCTGCTAGTTGTTTTTTTTCAAGTTTCCATTTAATTATTGAGGGTTTCCTTTTATATTATATTTGTTCATGAAAGCTTTGTGCATAACAACATTTTCAGGGGTTAGAGCCCTGAGGTGGAAAGGAATTAAATCCACACTCACAGCTGTCTGCAGTTACAGGAAACAAGTGCTTACTTTATACAAAGAAATATATTCTATTTTACACAAACATTTGGCCTCCAATATGTTCTTTTTCAGATTAAGCACACATTGGATTTCTTCTCTGAAGTCTAATAAAATACTGTTCTCAGCAACAGAAAGGCTAATTTTTTCTCACACAAAAAACAAATCTAAGTTTCTAAAACAAAACCTACTTCCTCTCAGTCAAAATAGCCCTAGAACACCAAGGCATGTGATGTCTAAATACTAATTAAAATTATGTTCAGAATATACTACTTTATTTAGAGACAATTCTTTAATTTCTTTTTAAAAAAATCAGTGAGTAGGTGCGAAGTTCTGACATTTATTTTCAACTCTTGACTCATGTGGGGCTAAAAGCTGTTTACAGGTCAAACAACATTTGATTAGACTAGTTGTGGTTATTCTAGGATGTCAGCAGATGAAGTAGCAATAGTTAGAAACAGGAGGAGTTATTCCTTTTCAATTTCATATCTAGAAAGTGATGGTAGGGGTTTTTTGAATTATGTCTATGAAAATAACTAAAATAACCATCAGATGAAAATATACAGGAAAACTGACTTCAGTTGTTCAGTGGAAGATACTGCCATCCTCAACAATCACCTCGTGTCAGATAATTGGAATCTAAACCCTCAAACACTTTCTAGTTACAATATATAGGCATGCTTCATCGCCCTGTGACATTTCAGAACGTCAGGGTACCAAAGTCCTCAGACCTTGGTGCAATCCGTTTTCACCACATATTGTTATCGCCCTCTAGCGACCTGCAAGTATTTCAAAACTACAAGGTTTCATACTGCAATAGTCAGGGGCCAAATCTAGACTTGCAGGCAGAAGCTAATGAGCTAAACCTGCAAAATGAGCTAGTGTCATTGCTTTTAAGGCATTCCATAAAGATTGTGTGTTTATACTGCATAAAAGAAGAAAAAGTACTTGAAAAAGTACAAACCAAATAGATAAGCAGTTTGCAGTAGCAAATAGGAGACTTGTAACGACTTTGGCCTCTCTACTTTAGAAATGCCCTCAAAACAGTACAGGGCAAATCCTACTCTAAAACTATCTAAAACCACTCATAGGGGTTAACATGTGCTAAGTTTTCCACAGAATCTTATTAACATTGAAGTCATCATGTCTCTATTCCTTTACCTCTAGTCACACAGGTTAAGTAATACAAAATGTTAACCTTTAAGGTAGATTAGATCTGGGAATAACCCAATTTACACAAATTTAAACTTTAAAGATGATACTGCAAGCAGCATAAGACTCAGTGTAGCTCTAAAATTTGGCCTCTTGTGAGGGTTTAAAAACAATGCAGCAGAATGTCCTCAGCTGATTTGAGGCTCAGTAAGAAGTCCTGGGACAACCTGTGAGATTGATGACTATAAACTTTACTTTCCCAAGAACAGTAATCTCCCTTAATATCTCCCAGGAGACAAAAAAATGCAACTGCAGTTGTTTCTATTAGGTTTGTCAGAAGAGATTTACCTTAACCCATACTTCTCCTTGTTACTGCAAACAGTGAAAGCAGGCTCTGGGATCACCCTAGGGTTTTCCTATTACTGTCATTCTCCATAAGAGAACTTGGCTGTGTCTAGAAGCACCAATCTGCAGCAACTCTGCCTCTTGCATTCTTCTTGAAGACTTTTTACGTCCTTTCTCCCCACAGCTGTTCTTCCATTGTTGCTTTCACATAAAGACGGATGATGAGAAAATATTCTCACTGCTACTTTGATGTTTAGGGTCTTGCCTTAATCAGTGTAATATAGGAACACAATAGATAAATTCTGGAAAAACAAAACTTTTCCCCAAAAAGGATCCATATCTCTGTTGCATACACAATGGCTCTTCTACCTGCCAAGAAGCTGGTTACTATATACCAAAAAGGCCTTAACTCCAGGTAAATTTCATTACACCCTAGCACTACCATCCTATGTTCTTAAGGAACATATTTGGTACTTTTCATAGTTTTCCCCCAACTCCCCTTAAGACAAAGAAATGGACCTGAATTCCTTCAGAATCTGGGAAAGAGATTTATAGAACTTTATGGAAGTTCCCTCCATATTTGCCACCTTTTATATGAACTTTTATATTAAATGAGCTGGAATCACTTATTTGAAACAACAATTTAACAGCTCAGACAAGCACTAGGATAGCAGACAGTGAAAGAACTACAGTTTCAATAGAAAAAAGTGACACATACTTTCGGTTGTTCTGGAACTGTAGGAAATGACCAATATTAGATTCCCTTGTGAGACATGGTGGTTTTGCTAGTTAAATAAAACAGAATACTACAGCTTTCTTTTAATGTTTTCCGAAATATCTGCAATATAATCAAAGGTGGTCTGGGGGGGTTTGTTTGGAGTTTTATGACAGAAATACTCAGAGATAAATCTCAGACATTTTTAAGGCCTGTCAAACAAATTGGTTGCTGTTGTAAAATAAATATACATTATTTCACATCCCAGAGTTTCACTGACTACATCTCAACCCCAGTGCTGGAGTACATAGCATAGCCACAACCCAACTACATGCCAGAATAAGATATGAACATGTGCATTCGTTTCCTACAGCAGAAAATCCAGACATGAAGAAGCAGTAAGTTCCTGTGCACCACTCTGCAGTCCTCCCTTTCCAGGTTTGTTAGGGAATGAGCACTGAGTATTACTGTGCCAACTATACCTGTCCTTAAGTGTAAATGCAGCCATTTCCCTCAAACTCACTAAAGCAAAGTCAGAGAAACTCTGGTACAAACATTTAGAACATTTTAGATTTAGAAACCAAATCAGCAACTGATATAATACTAAGGTTTAAGCTCCTGCCTCAATTTTAGACAAAAGTTCCAAATTCAGTTACATTAGAGAATAGACATTTTGAAAAACAGCAGAAGACATTTGGCTTTGAAACGTTGAAAGTTTTGCTTGTATAGTTTCTGGTTTAAAGTCTCATTTTGAAATTAATTTTTTTTCATCAAACACTTTTGCTAAAGCAACTGAGCATCTTACTTCTTACAGATGCACAGGCAGTATACTTAACTAGGAGGAAGAAAGTATATTGCTAAGTATTATAACTTACTTCTAAAACAAATCCCTTTGAGGCAGTCCGAAGACAAAAATAAATGTTCAGGTTTGCATATTCATGTGTGTATATGCATATAGAGACATAAAAGAGATTGAATCAGTTTAAAGGCAGGTATTAAGGCACTTTTTTACATTCAAATGTCAGTTTACCACTTTCAAGGTTAAATATTTTTCATGTATCCTTTTCAATATCTAAGGATTGAGAATTTTGCACAGCCTTGATTGTAATTGAAGTATTTTACACATTAAAACTGCAGTTAGCTCTAAAGTTAACTCAATGCCAGAAGGACAAACCACTCAGTTTAAGGACCAAGTCAGATGATTATCAAATTCTCGTAACAACAAAACCACAAGGCTGATTAAGCAGTTGTAGCCATTTTAAGATGATGCCAGTTCACCAGTTTACTCTGATGTGAATGGAAGCTGATTCACGTACCTTGTGCTGGAAGAGATGAGGCATTGTTGCAGGAATGCTGTATAGCTGTCCCATTACAAGAAGTCCATGAAGTCAAAACAATTAATATAAAAAGTTTTTATTCGTTAACACCTACCAAATATTATAATTAATTTTCTTTGACTATGTCTAGTGGCCCACATGTCATTTGGCATGTAACTATAAATGGCAATGATCCATGTCTAGACATTCATTCTTTCCAAAGTCCCCAAAATACATTCACACACACAGAATCACCAAGGCTGGAAAAGACCTCCAGGATCATCAAGTCCAGCCTATGATCCAATACACCACAACATCTAAACCATGCCACTCAGTGCCACATCCAATCTTTTCTTAAACATCTCCAGGGACGGCGACTCCACCACCTCCCTGGGCAGCCTATTCCAGAGCCCAATCACCCTCTGCGTGAGGAAGTGAAAGCATTCAAAGCTTGACAGATAAATTGTTTATTATTGTCGTATTCTGGTCAAACTGAAATGCAGTCACCTCTAAGGTGAACCGCAGTATTAATATTTTCTTCTGTGAATGCATCATTGTACTCCTTAAAGATTAGTATTACCTGTTTGGAGCTCGGTTATAAAATCACTTTCAAGCTCCCTTTCAATACCTGGAATAATTTATTCTTATTTATGGCAGCTATAAACAAAGGTATAAATGTTGCTTTGAGTCTGAATGTCTGTGCTAGAGATAATACAGATTTTCAGCATAGTATGATATAGCATGTAACTTGGTGTCTAGAAGACAAGGTCCTATCAGTCAATTACAGGGGTAACACTGAGAAAGCTGCAGACTGGTGTAATCAAATCATTTGAAGGCTTTTTTTAACCCGGTTAGATGAACTTCTAAACTACATTGTCCCCTCATCAAAACAAGATGAGGATCTCTTTCTTAAAGGACTCTAGCTACATTTCCCTTCACAACTTTTTTTTAAAAATAAAGTCATGTCGGTTGCATGCAATTTTTTACCTTCTTGTGATGTTTAAAGAAGTTCTGTAGAACATAAGTTTCATTGCTCAGTTTTACTATAAAAAAAACCTGACAAAACCATTTCTTCTAGCAGTACTTCACAGAATAAAGCTGTAATGCAAGCATATTACTTGACAAAAAGTGATATTCCTTACTACACAAGGCTTGATAGCCAAAGAGACTTTATAAATAAAAGAGTAAAGTAAACCTTGATAATTTTTTTCTTTGCAAAAGAAACTTAACTCTTTGAAGCACTGATGCCAGAGGACTTATGGTTAGATTGCTCTCATATTAGGCCTAAATGCAGTAGAACAAAGCTAGCAACATGTCACTGGAACATTTCTACAATTCGCTCCTTGTAACTAATGACCACTCACCCCTACACTGACACTCAAGTGTGTGGAGGAGAACATCATCAATTTCTCCCAGAAGACATTGCTTGCCACATCCCCTTTTGCCTCAGGAATCCTAGTAATAACTCATGTTTTAAAATAATTCAGGTACAAGATTGAGAATTAGAATTTTTTTGTCTTACTACAATGTGCTACAGTCTGTTAAAAAAAACCAAAGTTATTAGCATAATACAACAAAACCATTTAACAGATGCACCTCCAAGGCACAATCAGGGTTAGCATTAGATGCTGTGCAGAGTAACTTCCCATAAAGAGCACAATCTTCACTTCCTTTTTCTCCACTAAAAAAATTTTGCTATGAGTTACTAATAATAATAATATGCAATTATGGTCTCACAATGCCCAAAACAGTAACTGGTATTTTGCATATTTTAATTCTGTATTGGGTTTGGATGAGAAGGAGTTAATGTCCCCATAGAGTTTTCAGAAACGCTGTGCCTCGGGTTGAAGATAACCTGTGATGTTGTGACTGCTGCAAGGCTGGCACAGCACCAAGGCGATGGGGTGGACAAGATCCTGGGAGGGGACACAACCGAGACAGCTGATCCAAACTGACCAAAGAGCTATTCCATACCATATGACATCAGCTCAGGGATAAAGGGGGGGAGGGGGGGGAGAGGGAAGGCAGCAGGAAAAAGACATCTGCCCCCCAAGCAACCACTACACGTTCTGGAGCCCTGCTTCCCAGGAAAGGGCCAGACATTGCCTATTATGGGAAGTAGAGACTAAAGCTCAGTTTTGCTTTGCTTTGCTTCACACACACAGCCTTGCCTTTCTTTATTTTGCTTATTAAACTGCCTTTACTAAAAACCACGGGCTGTTTCCATCTCATTCTCTCCCTCTTGTTGTGCCATGGGAGGTGTGGGGCAAGAACGTGATAGAGAACCTTGGTGGGTACCTGGAGCTCAGCCAAGGTCGACCCACCACATCTTCATATTACAATTTTCTGCATACTAATACGTCAATAAAAGCAAAATACATTGCACATACTGACACATACCTGCATATCAAGTAAGAAGTGAAATAAAGCCAACTCATCTCTCTCCTCAGATTTATTGATCAAAATCAGGTAATTGCCAAGTCAGGGGGGACCTTATCGCCCTTTACAACTACCTGAAGGGAAGTTGTAGTCAGGTAGGGGTTGGGCTCTTCTCCATGGCAGCTAGTGACACGACAAGAGGTCATGGCTTGAAGCTGCAGCAGGGGAGCGTTAGACTGGACATTAGGAAGCACTTCCTCATGCAGAGGGTGATTGGGCTCTGGAATAGGCTGCCCAGGGAGGTGGTGGAGTCGCCGTCCCTGGAGGTGTTTAAGAAAAGATTGGATGTTGCACTGAGTGGCATGGTTTAGATGTTGTGGTGTATTGGGTCATAGGCTGGGCTTGATGATCCTGGAGGTCTTTTCCAGCCTTGGTGATTCTGTGATTTTATTCGGATCAGATTCATTTAATCTAAAAATAAAGACTTCAATTCCTGAAAGCATTCCAACTAGTGCAGGCATTACCTCAAGCCCATAAAATTATAATAATGTCAGCATCAGATATATAAAGATATGAACATAGAAACGGAACACTGAAAGGATTCAGGTTGCTTGGGTTCAGGTTATGAATTCTACAAATGTAATTCCAACTACATACTTTACAGCAATATTACTATAGTGGATATCCCTCTTTAGAAAGAGTCAGTTTTCATTCAGATTTAGTGGAAACATTGTGCTGTAATTTCTTACCACTTTGAAGGATGACAGAAATGAAATATAGAGGCAATTATTTTAGTTTCAACTGGAATGTTGGGGGTGGGGTTTTGTACATTTTTAAAATTCAAGTCTGGTATATCCAGAAGTTTCTTCTCAACTCTATTTATACTGCCAAGGCTAACCACATGCTTCTCAGTAATGGCATTTTTTTGTACAATCAATATGGTCTACTTTGCTGAAGAAGCTACCTATTGAAGTGTGCTTGCCTTTGCATTGTATGAACTCTAAATCTTCTGTTTCATTCCCATCCTCTTGTTGTCTATTCTAACAGTAAGAATCACCCTACAACAGGAAGGAAGAGCTGTTTGTTAGGTGAGTATGTCTTGAACACTGAGTTTGTGTTCCCTCCTTTACATTTGTGAAAGGATAATACAGATAGGATATGTTAGTAAGGAGACTAACATACAGATTTAAGACACTTGCAAGTGCTCAGAACCACCACCCCCCCAAATGAATAGATCAGGCAGAAGCCAGCTATACCATAATACCCTGCCTAAGGTACTGTATGATCTTACTTCAAGAAATGCTGTCTGCAAAGGTCCAAGTATCTCCTCACAGTATTTTTGAACTTCTATACTATGTGATTTGCATAGATGATGGGTGCTAAAATGCCAGCTGTGTAGAACTGCAGCCTGACAAGAAGACATATTTTATAAAAGCAATAAAGAAATCATGGAATCACAGAATGGTTTGGGTTGGAAGGGATCTCTGGAGGTCATCTAGTCCAACCCCCCTGCAGCGGCCAGGGACATCCCCAACTAAACCCTACGGCAACCCGGTATTCCCAGGTGGTGTCCCATCCAAGTACTAACCGGGCCCAACCCTGCTTGACTTCCGAGATCAGATGAGATCGGGCCTTCTCAGGGTGGTATGGCTGCATAAACATCAAGGGCTTCCAACCTTTTCATCTTAAAGCATTATCTGAACCAACAGCATTTGAACAAAGCAGAAATCTTTAACTTTGTAGATTTTAGAAGTTATTGTAGTTTTAATATTAGTACCGTAGATTAAGGATTTCTGTGTAGCAGCTGAATGTTTACATATTCTAACCTACTCCCTTCATTAGCAGCTTAGTCTTCTTCTCAAGATAGGACTGTAGGAAAACAACCAGGCCTGGCACCAGGAAGACAAACACTGCAGAAGTACCTTCACACAGAGAACTCTGGAAAGCTTCCAAGGGACAGTATGTGTCATGAGGCAGAAGAGGATGAAGCTAAGAGGGTCTTCAGACCACCGACCCAGTTCCCAGAGGGGTGTGTCAGAGGGTGTTTCAGGGCAGGACTGAGACAAGTGACATAATGGGATTGGATGAACATTATTATAAAAACAATGGACCCAGGGGCAGAAGGCACGCACGTTTTTGTATTCCAGGGGCTTAAGGCTCATTAAAGCAGTTTTTTGTTATCTCATCTCTACTAAATTCGCCTGGAATTTTTCTTCATCTCTCCTTAAGGCAACAGCATATGTTGAGCAAATAGACGAATTTAAAACAGCCCGGATACCCTGCTTTAGGATCTAAATCTATTCACAAATTACAGTACATGCAGTGAACTACTGAGAGTCACTAGTGCTCACCATAAATCAAAACTAGAAGCAGTGTTTGGACTCCTCTGACAGACAGATGACCTGGAAACACTCAAGTCCACTGTTAGAATCCACTCAGAGCCATCTATTCACTGTTCTCTGGTACTGAGCCCCCCTTCAGGACCGAATACTGGGCGCCTACAGCCTGGACAAGCAGTACCACTGCAGCAGGACAGCGATGGAGCCAACAGGACCCCGATAAGTGGGAAGGGGGAGACCAGGAGGCAAGGAGTCTCCGCCTGCCTGGCGATGGTTTCGGGCCGGGTCAGGCAGGACTGGGGGGTCTCTGCCTGACGGAGCCGACAGGGCCCTGATAGGTAGGGGAGAGTGGGGAGCCCCTGCCCAGCATGGCGGTTGGCATGGAGGTTGGGGTCAGGTACGCCTGGAGTGACATCCAGAGGTGGACGCCTCTGCCCAGCATGGCTACTGGAACCGGGGGCCGGGGTCAGGTGTGTGCCTGCTTCACGGACCCAGTACCTACCTGTGAGGGACAGAGCCCAATTTTTGGCTCGACCACGGTTGCAGAATGGCAGAAAACACCCAAAACCACAAACCATCAGATAAACAAGGACCCTCGCTGTGAACATTGTGATAAGGAAAGACCCCAAG
Organism: Bucco capensis; assembly: GCA_013396975.1. Classification (NCBI taxonomy): domain Eukaryota; kingdom Metazoa; phylum Chordata; class Aves; order Piciformes; family Bucconidae; genus Bucco; species Bucco capensis. The sequence goes on from VWZO01022249.1 coordinate 17,754, forward strand.
CTGTGATCTTCACAAACAACTAGGGCCTCTGGGCAAGGCCTTATCTCTGCAGGACACTGGCAGTGACCCAACATGTTTTCCAGAGTATGGGCCCCAAACATCTACGCATGCGCCTAGACCCTGGGTTTGAGTGACAGGGGCCAGAAGACCCCTGAAAACCCCCAAAAAGACCCCCAAGAGACGGTACTAGGCATGCGCACCACCGGCTGGTGGTGGATGGGGTAATTCGTGGAACATGTGGGGTAATTCCCAGAATGTACAGGATAGCCCCATAAAAGAAGAAGCCTCGATTGGGGAATTTGCCTTCTACCATCTATCGGCCATCCACCTGCCTGCTGCCAGCAACCTGCCCAGACCAGTCGTCTACCATCTATCGGCCATCAACCTGCCCAGACCAGCCATCTGCCATCTACCGGCCAGCTAACCATCCACGAGGGATCCCCCTGCCAGGCTGCTGGACTGTTCATATAAGCTTGCTTGCTCACCCACATGTCTCTCCGCTTGCTTGCTTTTTTGCATTTTTAACAGGCTTTTCTCATCTCCACACACCCCGCCTTGACTGCTGGTGGTAACTGTCATCTCCTCTCCTTTTCCTTCTCTCCTTCCTTCTTTTACCCCTACGTAGTTATTTTTGGGCAAATAAACTGTTCAACACTTGACTCCATTTGAGTCTTAATTCTGTACCAAGTAAACAAATGAACCCCACAAACCAGACCCTAACCAGCTTGTGACACTACTGCCCAGCCAGCCTGCCTCAGGTCAGAGCCCAAGGGGTTGCCTGGGCATGCCCACCTGGCAAGCTTGTTTTGTGGGGCCCAGGGAGTGGTAGGGTGTCTGGTGAGTTATGGGGGTCTTCAGTCCTGTGGGTGTGTGTGTGGGGTAGTTTTGTATGAAGTCTTGTAAGCGAGCAGTCTGAGAGAAGTTGTGTGGTAATTTGGTGAGTGGAGGCTAAGACTAGGGTGATTAGTGGGACATTCCTGGGTATTTCCCTGGGTTTGAGTACAGTTGGGTGACAGAAATGTAAGGAGTGAAAGGCTTGTCCTAACTGTTTTGAGTGGGAAAGTACCCTGAGTACCCTTATGTGGTTGTGAGCTATGCTGGCAATGGTACATGCCTTTGGTAGGGTTTCCCATGCCAGACAGGTCTAAACTGAAAGGTTAGATAGTATATGCCCATGAGTTGTTGTGGCTAGGCTTCACGAACGAAGATCCAGGGAGGGCTCCACCCACACTCCTCATCAGTGCCTGTCCTGGTTTGGGAGGACAAATTCGGAAGGAAGCCCCTTTAGAGCCTCCCCCTTTCACAAAAGGAAAGAAATCACTGAACACAGAGGCTGAGTTGTAAAGAATAACTGTTTAACATAGAAATATATATATATATGTAACAGTGGAAAAGGAAAATACAGGGTGTTACACACCCTCCCGGTTCCCACCCCCCCTCACATCAC
>VWZO01022250.1:0-18557 GCA_013396975.1 Bucco capensis
AAGACAGCGTGGAAAGAATTGTGTCTTGCAGAACATACCTCCTAAGGAGTCATTCTGCAACCGCTCTTGTCTATCTCATATTGGCCTTTTCAGCCATCAGTGCACTTGTAAAAAGCATGGATAGAGCCCTCCCCAGATCTTCGTTCGCAAAGCCTAGCCATGATAATGATAAGAGGCAACAAACAAAGGAGAAGGAGTAATTTGAGATGTTGAGGAGTAATTAAGATGTTAGAAAGTAGTCTTTCAGCAAAGAAGAAACTTGCTTTTGAAGGTCCAGAAAGCAAAGAATTTAAAATAGGGCAATGAATTGGCTTTGCTGATACTTTCTAGAGATCTATAGAAGAAAACTCTGCAATCCTCCTGCAAGTAAAGGAACTGACAAAAGAAATAAGGTACAGTTGGATGATGATAAAATGAAAGATGGCAACAGATAAGGGTAGACTATGAAGCACTGAAGGAAAATAAGGAGGAGCAGAAGACAATGTAGATTTAAACTTTTCAAGAATTATGTTGTGGAATGTTAGGGTTAAAGCATTCATCCTACATACAGTATGTTACAGTTTATCAGAAAAGTTGCGTGTTAACCTGGCATAGTATTTTCTGTTATCTTTAAGATACAGAGTTACTGTTACAGAATCCAAATGATTTAAAGATTGAAACCTCCTGAGAATACATCTGATTCTTTCCTTTTGTGTGTCAGGCTGGTGAAAATGTCACTCTGAATGAATGGCTACTGCCATGCTTAATTAGCAAGCAGATCATAAGAGAAACTGTTACTTCACCAACTGTGATCAGCAGGTATTGACAAGAAAGCCATGCAAACGCTACAAATGACTGCTCGTGTGCTTAAAACAGCAGAAAAATATGTTCACTTCAAAGTCCCTGGGGCATTTATCTTTGTATATTAGACAGCAGCTTTTACTGGAAATGGGAGCACAGGGCTTGTGAACTCGCAAAATTCTGTAGATAATGTTCCAAATACTTGAAAAAGCCCCTTCACACTTATTGGTAGAGTGTTGTCAATATTTAACTTGGCAATTTCAGAAGTTTTTTCTAGGAGATATAAAAACAAAAAAGATTGTTCAGTTTTGTGTCTTTCAAAATCGTTTTTGATCTATTTTTGGTACCTTTTTCTTCCAGGTATTAGATCTAAAGCCTTAAAGCAGTGTTTTTCCCATAACAGCAAGATGTTTCTGTCCCTACCACCATGCAAGTTTTGTGTTGTTTAGTAAATTTTTTCTCATACAGCAGAAAAAATAAGTTAGATGCCTTAGTTAAGAATTGATGACATTGCAAATAAAATCCTGGCATTAGATATGTTGCCAGTAGAGAATTAAGTCTACATCCTAATTTCCAAATGAGATTCCCAGATCATTCTTGCAAATGAACTATTATATTGACCTTCAAATGCAAGTCAGGACACAGACAAGTGTCAAGAGCCAGCTGACTTGATCAGAGAATCCTCATTTGTGAAGCTGTTAATCTGTTTACCATGAGATCCTTTGGCTTCAACGGACCTAGCCCCCATGGGAGTACTTTGCATTATAAATTTTTATTAAACCACAGCTCACCCATATGTATGTATATATCTATTTGTACATGAGAGCATCTCACTCCTTCTGTATAAAAATATGAAGGTAAGACAAATTTATTTAGCACACAAATTACACTTTATTGGAGAACACAGTGTATTTGTACCTTGATTAATTATGAAGTTCTCTTACTGATTCAAGAGCATTTGTGATCTGTTATGCAGAATTTTTTTTTATAAAATTGAAAACCGACCCACATTTTTTATGCCTAGTCACAGAGATATGTGTGCATTATTATCTGTATGAATTCAAGAGTGCCATACTGTGCATTAAAACTGGCAAAGAATTATTCTTGCAAACCAGAGTCCATAAGAACTTTTTGCTACATTGCATAGTAGGTGCAATTTTAAACAGTAATTTTGTAGATTGCCCAAGAAGCTGTGGAATTTCTTTCACTCTTTTATCCCCCTCCTGTTTCTTAAGCTTGGAGGATTCATGTGCGTAAGTAGGAAGGAAAGGAGAATGGTCTCTAATTAATTATGGAAACTTGAATACCACGTAGTTGGCTGCTGCATTTTAAGATCTACCTTGAGACTGATAAAGAACACAGTGTAAGGAAGAGCTAAAAGCAAAGCAGCATAGATTGACTTGAAAGTTTAATAAATCAACATTTCTTATTGAAATATTTTTTAAATGTAATGCATCTGTAAAGACAGGGCAAAGCATTCTTATGATGAGTTTGTAAGGAGGAAGGGCTAACATTGTTTAAGAGACTTGAATGTTAGAACTGACGATGGAAGGTGAGTTTAGTATGAAGTCCCAACCATGCAGATTCCTGAGGATTCACAATGCCTGTTAAGTTCAGCACGATCTTAGGGAGTGTTAAGAGTTTCAGCAACAAGTGCTGCTTTATACACTGCATCGTCTTGTGCCACAGATTTTCCTTTTTTGCATTTATCATTGTGGATGAAAGAGCTAGAATTCAAAAGGTAGTCTGCTTCAAGGAAATAACATTTATTGAAGAACATTACTTTTGTTTCCTCCAGACAATGATGACATATTAGGCAGAGTTGTTAGCTTTACTAACTGGTGATGAAATAACGTGCTTGTTCAGACTGTTCTTCTGTGAAGTTCATAAAAAATGTATTTTTGCAGTCTCTTACTGTATGCATTGTCCTGTTGATGGAATGAGCGGTACAGTTAGGACTCTTTCAAACTATAGATCCAAACTGTAGATGGATGCAGATGCTTATGTCTGTGCAGCTATGCCTGCAGTTTATTAACAACTTCCCAAGCTCAAAAACTGAAAACCCAAGGGAGGCGGTAATTAAACTGGAGTTGAAAAAGTATTTTGTTCTCTAAGATGTTTCTCTTTTGCGACAAGGATGGGAAAGATGGCAGATGAGGGGAAAACACATTATTCTTTCAGTGATATGGTCTAATAGTGGCAAATTAGTTCTCAATCAGACAAATCAGATACTAGACTACTCTCCTAGAGCCCGGATTACTGTCCTAACAGAGGTTCATCAAACATATTTTAATGAAAAAACATTTTTGTTGAACATTGAAATGTTGCGGTTTGGGTTTTCTGCAGAAGGAAACACAGATTTGAAAACTTCGGAATTTTATGGGTTTGCAGTAGTGATCTCCAGTACATGCTGTAACTACAATTATTATGACTTTGGTGCGAGAAACACAATGTGGCTTCTTTCATTCAAACTAGGTAAAGCTTGCTAGAATTAACTGAAATGAAACCTGTTATGAAAATACAGCAGTAGTTTCGGTAGTAGAACAGAATTCTGGTGTCTTGCCTCTGGAAGTGTGTCTTGGCCATAGATCAGCTTTCAAGCCTACTAACAATTTATATCTTTGCATATGCATGTCAGTGTTGGGTTTTGGTCAATTGAAGACTGTTATTTTGAGTGATGGGACTCCTCATGAATATTACTGACTTGTGATCTTTTAAGTTAATATTATTTGATACTATTTAAGATTTTTGTTATTAAAATACATGTCTACTATAAAATATTAGTGGTTGAGAATGTATTTTAAATACTACTGTAAAACAATGGACTAAAAGTGTAAAGATTTTTGGAACCAACCCATTTTTAGAAAATTTTGCAACGTTTACAGGTTCAGAATACAAACAACTACTCCATTTATAGAAAACTCATTAAAAATGAAGTAGCAATCTAGTGTAGGAATAGTTAAGTGGTCAATGCAGCATGGGACTAAAGCCTTTCCTTTTATTTGTCATTCTACATAACATCTTGCATCAGTAAGATTAAGAACTGGTAACATGTAGGTAACATAACCTAGTTGTTACCTCAGTTCTACAAGCATTCTGAGTAGATGTAAGTGCTTTGTTAAATAAATAGTAGAGTCCTTAGTTAAGGCAAACAATTTTCAGGGGTTTGGAGAGGGGAAAAGGTTCAGTGCAGATGTAATTTTATTTGCGATATAAAGAAGATTCAGTTTACACTATTACACAGTTTACACTGAATCTTGGTTTGGGCTGGTTTGGGTTTTTTTTAATAGGAGTAGAAACAAATCCTTGATAGAAATGGCAGTAAAGTTGAGCAGGTATAAGAATACTCAAAGTTGGATTAAATGTCTTCCTTCTTCAGAACTGCAAAAGGATTGTGAGAAAATGGAAACATTCACTGGGCATCAAATCCTAAAGACTTTTTATGTTTAAAGTGGAGTTTCCATGATGATGTATCTTTGAAGTAACTTCTAGTTAAGAGAGATTTTGGAACTATTCCTGCTACACAAGACTACCACCAAGAAATGATCATCCAACTTTTCTCTTTTTAGGATATACTTATGTTCTAAATTCATAATTCAATATTAATTTCATTGAAAACAGCAATATACATATGGCCAGATATGACAAGCATTTTATTAGTTATTTCACCGTTGTTGATCTGCTCCATCAGCTTCCCTGGCACTGAAGTTAGACTTACAGGCCTGTAATTTCCCGGATCCTCTTTCCTTCCTTTCTTATAGATGGGAGTTATATTTGCTCTTTTCCAATCAGCTGGGACCTCTCCAGTCAGCCAGGACTGCTGATAAATGATGGAGAATGGCCTGGTGAGCACACCTGCCAGCTCTCTCAGGATTCTAGGATGAATCCCATCTGGCCCCAGAGATTTTTGGACATCAACTTGGAGGAGTAGGTCCCTGACCATCTCCTCGTGGATTATGGAGGGGACATTTTGGTCCCATTCTCTTGGCTTGGTGGGCTGGCTTCCCTCAGTACAGGTATTACTTTTATTAAAGACTGAGACAAAGAAGGCATTAAGCCCCTCAGCCTTATCCTTATCTTTTGTTACTATATTTCCTTCTGGGTCTTGTAGGGGATGTAGGCTCTCTTTGTTCNTTCCAGGAACCCCTGAATTGTTTCTTCTCTGCTGTGTTGTAGTTCCAGCAGATACCTGGGAGGTTAAAGTCTCCCACAAGAACAACGGCTAGTGACCGTGAGATCTCTCCCAATTGCTTGTGGAAGGTTTCATCTACCTCACTGCTCTGGTTGGGAGGTCTGTAGTAGACCCCCACAGCAATATCATCTTTGTTGACCCTTAACCTAATCCAAACACTCTCAATCTCGTCATCACTGTGCTCAAATTCAGAGCTTTCATAACATTCCTTAACATACAGGGCCACCCCAGCACGTCTTCTTCCCTGCCTGTCCCTCCGGAAGAGCTTGTAGCCATTGATTGTCCTTTTGATAGTCCATTGATAGTCCTTTTGCTCCTTTTCAGTTCTTCTCTTGTGCTTAGGTAGTACTTGTTTCATGCCTGTTGCTGTTGGTGTTGGTTGGTTTGTGAAGCTTTAAAGCTTCCCCTGTCCTATAGAGGAAGCTAGAAGTGGTGTCTGTATTTCATATTGCACATACATAGCATCATATATTCAGTTTTTCTTAATGCCCCAATTATCAGCTATTAGAGGAAACCATTCCAGGTGAATCTTCTAGCTCAGGCTGAATGTTTCTCAAAATTAACCTATTTCAACTCTATCTAAGAATTGTTTAAAAATAAAATAGAGAAAACTATGGGTATAACCTTTTAGAACTAAAAAGCTTGAAGCCTCTGTTAGTTATAGAAAGGCTTTCCATCTCTTGGGTTCAGTTTTTGGGGTCTATTGGGAGTGGGCTGTTAGTGGTTACAGCCAGCTAAGCATCCAGCTCCTCTTTGGTCCTGGTAGTACTGAACCACATCTGGTCTTCCTTTCCAAGTGTCTCATTCCTTTCTGTCTGTTCCTTTTTGGCTTCTGCAATGCCTTCATGGATTTTATGTTCCTTTGTGCTGTCCAATTTCTCTTTGCAGTGCGCTTGAGTATGGCTGCTGCTGCACAGCCTGGGTACCAGGCAGGGAGCACTGAATCCAAGAGTGGGGTTTCCTGCTGTGCCTGGCAGCTGCTGTGCAGAGTGGTGAAGCACATGGGGAAGAAAAAGCAATGGGAAGGTAGAGCAGGCTGTGTGCAATGGGTCATTCAGAGAGTTTTGGCAACCAGGTTTCAAAAAAGATGTGTGTGTATAAACAGAAATTAACAGAAACTTTATAACTTGGCTAAATTTGAGGGATGTTTTCATGGGCTTAGTAAAATGCTAACAGTTTTTTGCCATATTACAAAGCCCGGTTTAACAACCAAAAAAAAAAAAAAAAGGCACAAAAGCTTCTCAAAGAGCAAGTTGGCATATATTCTTTCCATAACCTGAACAAATATAATGATTTTCCCTAGCTTCATTCTTGGAAGCAGCTCAGCTCAGTAAGTTGCTGTTTTCAGGGAGAAAAAGAAAAAATAAAAGGAGGAAAAAGAAAAAAGAGAAGGAAAAAACATCACCTTGGACAGGCACACAAGTATGGAGAATTTCATCTGACAGCTTTTTGGCACATTTGCATGCAACCTAAAACTGGATTTGCTAATAAACTGTGCAGAACAACATTGGTGTAAGTCATTCTAACGGTAATTAAAATGGCAAAGATAGATGGGACTAGAGAAGAACTGAAAAAAGAAGAGGGAGGAATTAAGCAGAGGAATAAAAGGAGAAAGGTGAAACCATTAAGGTAAACACTGAGAGTGCAGAGCAAGTTAAAAAGGAGACATAAAGGTCATGGAGAGCATATAATAGATAAAAGTAGAGGATAGGTGTTATTTTACTGTAAACAGGTGTCTGCTTAAATGTTTTGGAATGAGTAATGCGTAGTTATAGCTCAATTTCAGAGAATTTGCTTAGTTTTAACCAAATAATAAAATGTCAAGAGTAAGGACATTATGGGTTTATTAGCATTATTTAACCCATTCATAGGAACTGTTCCAAAGCTATTGAACTCAGTGTGAATAATTCTTACTGGCAGGTGGGATTTGTATCCTATGCTTATTGTACAGGATATTTACTGCAAAAACGTCATCAAATCTCAACAAGTGAATTGCAGAACACTTTAACCTAGACCACTTCCAAAGCAGTGTGTTAGCATCTTGAACCATGTGCTTGTTTTTCATATTGGACTTAAGTACCAAATAAAAATCCTCTAGAAATACAACAAAGTAAAGAGCATCATGATTACAAACAGTGTCACAGTGGTGCACCTGCACCTTGAAAAGTTAATGACTAAGTAGGATGGCTAAAGAATGATTAAGTCTTCCACTCAAGGAACAAGTAGATCTGCAAGTTTTCCATCTGGGAAGAAGAAAACTGAAGGAAGCTATGATAAGTTTATCAACTCATAAGTGGCAAGTAAATAGATTATGAGTGATTGTCCACTGACTCTTCTGCTGCAAGGACATTGGATGTTAGATGAAACTAGTAGGTGGTATGTTTAAGTTAAACCAAAGAAAATATTTTTCCATGCTTCATATAGTTATGCCTTGGAACTCCTTGCCACAAGATGAGTTTACATTGATTCAAATAGTAATTAATGACTGGTTACTGATATTATTGACTAAGGACTATAAAGCTAATAATTCCATTTCAGAAAGCCACTGGAACTCATTGGAAGCTGGAAAAATGTGCTTGGAAAAATCACAGTATGTTTGCTTTGATTTTGTACACTCCCTTACATGTCTTTGATAGGCCACCGCTAGAAAGGGCGTACAGGACAAGTGAAATGTGTGGTCCAAGCAAGTATAGCCTTTCTTAAATTAAACTTAACAAATGTTTCAGTTAAAACTGCTGCCAAGATGCAAACATGCTTCAATTTGCATGTAGCATTCAGAGAACTGGCTTTGTTTCTTTTGTGTCCTTAATTTGACTTAATCTGAAATTAACATCTCCACTGAGATGAATGGGATAGCATTTCTAGATCTTTGTTATTATTGTTACATGAAAATATGTTCCTTTCATGGCTAATTACATTTTAATTTACTCACTGCATATGTTCACATCTTTTTTTTCCTCATTTAATCATGTGTCAACTGTTGTATTTAATTTCTCTACTTTCTTTTTAATACATCTTGAGTGACAGTTGTGCTGTAGAGTTTATTGGTAGAAATCTACATTAGACTACACAATTATTAAGCATAAGAAAATCAATATGCATTTTCTTTTATTAATTACCTGGATGATGGAGAAGATAGATGAAACTAAGCAAGGAAGGGTGCAAGCACTTTGTAGGATATCAGTGGATGTCAAAATGTTGTTGCTATATTCCGCTTACTAACTAGCTAAACAGTTCTGCATGAAAGAATCTGATTTGATTTGATGGATTCGAAACTGCCCAAGAATTAATGCCATACAAGTGAAAAACTGGGGAAAATGTAAGCATTACTTACATGGCCCATAGACTGGAAGCCAAGTGGAGTAGCTGGTTGTCTTCTGTGTTAGTGAGGTCTTATTTGAGGAAAGAGGCCTAGGATTCAGTGTCATGTTCGATGTGGATATGAAGCAACAGAAAGAGTCTAGAGATCAGTGAGAATGGTCAGAAGTCTAGAAAACATGACTCACAAGCCAAAATTTAATGTACTGTCACTGTTATAATGTGTACCCACTTAGGTTTTTCTTTGTACAGTATAAGGTCTTCAAATTCATTAAAAGCTGTTACAAGACAACTGTTTAGGATTCATCACTTAATCATGTTACTTTGTGCTCTGCCATCTATAAATAGAGGAAAATCTGAGTTCCTATCTTTCTTTGTTAGTTTGCTTCATTTTTGTATTTACAGCCTCTTTTTTGTAAGTCATCCAACTTTGTTTACACTTTGAGTATCATTTTCAAACTGTATGCTCTAATTATATGGTTCCGGTCTTCATTGAATTTAGTGAAACACAAAAAGCTGTGTTTTGAGATATGGCAGTGGAAGCTACGGTCCTTTAGTAAGAAATGGAGATTGTTCTCTGCCCCTCTTTCCACAGAATTCAATAAACAAATACATCCAAACCTATTAAAATTTAGTCTTTATTTATATGAAGTGTGTTCAGAAAATATATTAAAATAAGGAAGTTGTTATAAATTCTGTATGCTTTACCCCATAGTTCAGGCACAGTCTGAAAATCAATTAGGATCTCCTGTGGCCCCTGGTGCAATAACTGTGCCGACAGCAGAGGGAGAAGACACTCTAATAAAACCTACATCCTAGGGACTTTGCTGCCAGTGTCCAAGCTTGCTAGGCCCTGGCAGATGAACCTTGCCACTAAAGGGTGGGTCCAGCTCTGCGCATGCTGTGTCTCACCTAAAAAAAATCCATAGCGCAGGCTCGAGGGTGCTATCTGCTATCCTCTTTTTATCAGCGTGCTTGGAAAAGGCGGTGATGAGGAGCGTGGGTGGAGCCCTCCCTGGATCTTCGTTCACAAAGCCTAGCCATACATACCCCGTAGTTATTGTGATCCCAGAAGTGCAGATTTCTCAGACTGAATTTTGTTTCCCCTTGAGGTCTTGTAAAATCTATTTTACAGTAGATTGCTTATTTAAGACACTAAATACTGCATTTTAAAATATAGCTTAAAATATCCTTTTTCTTTGGCTGTTCTTCCTTTCATTTGTATTTGTTACATAGATCTTCAGTAATATTTAGTGGAAAACACATTCTTAGATTATTTGTGCATTGTTCAGAGAATATAACTTTGTCAGTTTGTTTGTTGCCTTTTTGTTTCACTGAAACATGTTCTTCCTGAACTTGCAAGAGGATGAGCAAGGGTTATCCTAGTTCATCTAACACAGCAGTCGAAGTACAAACTTCTGTAAAATACATACATCTTTTTACTATCACCTTATATTAACAAATTATTATGCTTGCAATCTTCTGCTGACAGCCACCTCTGAACTTCCCCTCTCTTTTAAAAGAGATTGACCAGAAGGAAACACTGTTCCTAGCCACTCTGAACCATTAGTTTACCAAAATACACTGAAATTGTACTGATATTCTCTCTCACTGCTTTTGCATACTAATAGTGTGTTTGCCTTTGTCCACTACTCGGCATCAAGCTGAAGTTTTCATGGAGATTTTTGAGTGTTTCACAAAGAATCCAAAGGGTAGGGCTTTACAGGAAGTTTAAGGGATCTAGATGTCAATCTCTAATTTGAAATTCAAATTTCAAAAGAATTAGCAACTGAGGCTTCCTTAGGTTCCTTTGAAACTCTCAGCCTGTATCTTTTCTCTGAACAGATTCATGGTGCAAGACTTTGAATTAACTGGATGCTGAAGATTTCCTGTGCATTCCTACACTTTGGTTTCAGAGCTATTTTTTTAACCTACATGGAATCTTTGCTTGTCCAGTAACTAATAGTGCTTTATCAAAAGGTCAAGTCAAGTACGTCAACCTGCTGTTTTCCCCAAGGAAAACATGGAAATTGAACTCATTCATTCAGTCTCCAATCACAACACCATCCTTACCACTTTTACCTTCCTATATACTTAGGGTGCAGTAGAATCTAAATATTCCAAAGTTTTGATATGTTGTAACAAATGTAAGATCTTCTGTGCTTGAACAGCTGTTCATGTTTCCAGTATATACACATTCATCTGTTTGCAATAAACTTTTATGATCTACATTTATCAGCATCAGCTGTATTGCTTGTGAACCCAAGTAATTTACACTCTTGAATCTGACTACACTACTTTCTGTTACTGCCTTTTTTTTATTGCTCTGTGTGCTGCATGTGTGTATGTGAATTTGTACAAATACAGAACCTAACTCTGGTTATGAAAATGATTAATAACATGGTAACATGCCTAGAGATGCCTTTTTTTGCTTTGCATAACTCTCACTGCTTTATCCACTCCTTTCCTCTTTCACTACCAACTTCGTGGTGCTTTTTGTAGGAATTGGTTACTTGCTGTAATTTAAAATACTTCACATTCAATTTCTCTTGTCTACTTAAGAGCACAGCACATCTGTGCTTAATGAAATAGGTTTGACTTCATGATCTACTTCTTCTGCAGTTTTAAATTTGACTGAAATTTTGTTTTTTAAACATTCTCAGACTGTGACTGACAATTATATCAATCTTTTTTTTTTAAACATCAGGGGAATTAGCTTTGTTTTATGAATGTTTTTAATATGCTACTCTAGTTTCAGATACAAATTTGGTAGGCTCTATAGTATAGGAACTGTGTCTTTCATATTCAATAATCAAACCTCCTATTTCTCACACACTGACACTTCAGTGCTGTTTGATTGTAATATCTTGATTCTGATCTCAGAAATTTGCTCTGAACTGTTTATTATCTATAACCTCAGAGTAAATGACTTTCTCTTTTGACTGTAATTCCCTTTAAGTCATCAGCAGGTGTGACAGCTTTCCAAGTACATCCATGTCAGACTTTCCCCTCTAGACAGAAAGGTTCCAGAAGAAATTTAACTTGCTCTTAATATTAATTCTCTTCTTGCTTGAGATGTATTTAAATTGATAGATGCCATAAAGAATAAGTGGGACATGTGTGAAAATATTTTAGCTAAGAAATATTAAACTACAAGTCTAAGATGAAAATTCAGCATTAAATATGTAAAATAATAGATAAAATTTAAAGTTTCTAAAAGAAATACTGTCCTCCCTTGAGAGGAAAAGCTATTACCATTGCTTTAAAACAGAGCTGGCATCAATAACCGGTAGCTTACACTGCTTACTTGCATTACCATTTTTAGCATGCTATAAAAAGAAATAACTATTCCATATTTTATAGTTACAAATTAAATTTAAAATCTAGATTTATTTTCCTCTGTGGGCACATATTTAAGGCAAGAGCACTGAACATTCATAATCAGAACACAGAAAAAAATCCTTTATTGCCACGGAACTAAACATGATATTGCTTTAAATAGAAGTATACATTTTTGACAAACTGGACTGGAGGGAAATAGTGTCATAACTATGCTTTGCAAACTACTTTATATATCGTTGACCAAACAGCGAGATACTAAAAGCTGGGAGCAGTAGGATGAATAGGTTGTGATAACCAATTCTGAAGTTTCAGCAGAGATCCTCTTTCTCTAACTAAATTTCCTGATAATCTTTTTGAATTACTGTGTGTTTGTGAGCTTTTTTAAAAATTTAAATTTCTTCTGAAATGGGACAAGGTTTGGACATGTCATCAGCTACAACTAGGTAAACTGCAAATGTTTACCAGAGAATCATCACACATGTATGAGTATGTTTCTTCTACCTTGCTGTAGAAAATGGTTGTATCAGTGTCTGAGACCAGGCAAACTTCAATGAAGTTCTCAGCCATCCTCGAGAAGCAAAAGCTTCAGATACTCAACACCTTTAAAGATTACACTATCATTTAAGTAGGGAAATAAGATTCTATAGTCCTACATTCAGCACTACCCAACTCCATTTTGTTAATTGAGTAAAGTAGTAGTCACTATAAGTAATGGCAGCAGGAAAGTCAGTCTGATTTCACATGCTTTGAGGTAATCTAATTTGAAAGTGTTGCTTTGGTGCTTCATTTTCTGGGTTTTTTCTATGAATCCTACTGGACTTACAAATTAACTGGTATTCAGATGTTGGCATTTGTTCTTCAAAAGACTTAAAGTAACTGATAAGCTATTGCTGAAGAATGCCACAGAAAATCTGCTGAAAATATTTCTGTTAACACTCCAGAAAAACTTACAATGCATTGAAAAGGTAAACAATAATGTACTCACAAGTAAAGTGTGAGATAATGAATTTTTTTTTTAAATTGCACCCTGCATAGGGGCTGCTGAGTTGCTTATGGATAAGAGAAACAACAATCAGGATACACAAGATATGTATTTTATGTTTAAAATGATCACATACAAACACCTACATCCTTGCTTTTTATATCAGTGCTTCAGAGGTAATGGAGAAAGGAAAAAGAGAAATGAGCACTGATCCTCAGCTTTTCTCTTTTATATTTCCTGAGGAAAAATTAAATGGACTAGAAAGTATGGAATGTGTGGGTTGTAAACTATATCCTAAGAAAAAAAAATTAATTGTGGCTAGATAATAACAATAATAGATCACAAAATCAGCCACCTTCTCCTACAGAAAATAAAGGTCTTCTGCCGATCTGGCACTAAAATAACAAAATTCTGTGCTTTGAGGTTTTTTTAATTCTCTTTTATTTGGGAGGGAATTAGACAGAAAGAGGGAGAATGCAAGATAATGGAAGTACCTTCTGCATTTATGCCACGTTAAAGCATTTATCCTTGGGGAAACGTCCAGTTTTTATGGCAATATAAAATCAGTCTGCTGTCACACTAACTTTTTGAGCTGCTGAAATCAGGGGGTTTATAATCATGTTAAGTACATGTGCTGTACAGCCTACCCACAGGTAAGGGAATGAGTTTGAACATTCTAATGCTTTATAACTCTAATTATTGTGGAGTTAATTATTAAAATATAACAGAGCCCCTCCCTACCTCTGCCTCTTTCTCCTCGGTTACAAGAGTTTCTCGCACCTTGCCAACAGCCAGAATATTGGAAACACCATTGAGACTTAAGGAGAAAAAGATTAAAAGGTCATAAGATATTTTGGTGCAAAAGATATTTTACAAATGGATATTACAATTTTTTTTTTAAAGTAATCAGAAATTTTTCTGGAAGAAATCTTACCATGCTCTCCATTGTTGCTCCTCCTAGTCAGAGTTTCTCACGTGACAAATCCTTACTCTTTGTCAGAAGTCTCACAAATTTGAAGTCTTAAAGTCCAGATCCTGAATGCATGATGGCTCCTAAATATGATTTTTACCTTAAAAACCCAGGTGAAAATTGACAGACAGAGCTTAAAGGCTCTGAAGTATTGCTGTGGGCACTATCAGCCATCAAAGAGCCTTTCCAAGAAGTTGTAACTGATTTGAAGTCAAGCAGCATTAAATTAATAGTGCAGGAGGCTTATTTGGGTGCAAGGTAGCACTGAGCTATGGAGAAAAGATGCTCTATGGCAGGAAACATGGTCTGCTTGAATTAACCATGCTATTTGATGCAGTGATACTGCAGGTATTTTTCCCCTGGCTTTTCAGGTTTAGAGCACAACCAAAGCATTTTTTGTGGGGAGACAAAGTTGTAGATGCAGAGATTGTTGTCACATAGGGAAGTTGTCATAATAACTGGCTGGACTGGGAAAGGGGAGAGCTTTGTTTTGCACTGAAGTTTAAGAGGTTTTCACATACATTTGTACGTCTTCAGTATTTTGCCAAGTGTTAGAGCTGGGCCAACCACTAATCCAGTGACAGATGCTCTCTATTACACCCTTTTTCTCCCACTCCAGGAAGGAAAAAGGAATTAACAGAGACAGACTTGTGGACTGGAAATGAAAATATGAACTAATGAAAATAATAACAGTAAAATGAAATATATATAAATGTATACAAAACCAATACCATACCCAACACCCCCCCTGCCTGGATGGCAACTACATCACCCTCCCCATTGATACTGTGGCAGGAGGACTCAGTAGCAGACAGGAATCCGACTCAGGGGGCTGAATCCTGGAGCTAGATTCAGGAACTCTTGGCTCAAGATTGAAGAAAGAATGGACAGAGCCCTACAACAGCAGAGTGGGCTTCTGATCCTCACAAGGAGAGTTATCAGTCTACCACCCTAGATAGCTCAGGTGCTCAACCTTCAAAGAGGGTGGAGGCCCAAAACCTCTCCTTTTCATTTACTGTTAATTAGGTGCTAAATAGCTTAATCATGCACCTGCATTGCTTGGGTCTTAGGCTTTATGTAAGAGACCCCTAGGCCCAAGCTTGGCCTGAGAGTTTCAGGGACTGATCCTCAGTTTTATACTGACTATGACATATATATGGAATGGAATACCTTGTTGGTCAGTTTAGGGTCATAACTCAAACCAGGACAGTTGGACTACTGGCATGCCTGTAGGTTCAGTCTATACAGTGAGGTTTGAAATATCGGGACTGAAGAGAAGCTCTTCCTGACTTAGAACTGTAAAAGACAGTCATATAGGACCCCTACTACATCTCAGACATCCTGGAGATAAGCATAAGAGGTATTTGGTATTAGCTATCTGCTCTCAGACTATTCAGTGTGGTGAGTATTCTTATTACTGTATTTTAACATATTACTTTGGTAGTAGGAATAGGTCTGGTAAGGAGCAAAGGATCTGATTTCTGCTTTTCTGTGATATCTTGCCTGCAAGACTTCTGCTTGGTGGCATCTATCCCTGGCAAGCTCCTCCCATGTCTTTCCTTGCTCTCTTAGATAGTTCTGCATTCAGCTCCCAAAGTCTGATGAGCTTTACCTGGAGTGCTCTCTCCCTGCACTGGGGCAGTGCTAGAAACATAAGGTATACTATTGGCAATTTCTGTCTAGAAAAACTCTCTTGTGAGACAAAACCTTTACTTTTTGGAGTCCTTGAACTTGTAATGCTTTAAAATCCCCACCAGTTCAGATTAATGGGGTTTTATGGTTTTGTGTTTCTGTTTGTTGTGGGTTTTTTTTAATGACAGGAAGCTGTGCTCTTTATAAGAGAGCATAACAGGTTCTAAGGTCACCTATTTGACATGGATGTCCTGTAGGAATTCTGCTGTTTTGTACAGAGAGCTAACCTGTCCTCGTCCCTATCAAATGCTTCTGTTGCCATCTCTGACCCTCTGAGGAGTCTTTTCCTTTAAAACATAGGTCTCATAAAAACTCTGTAGCAAGTTGTAATTTTCATTCCTAAACATTAATGAGTATTAAGGTGTTCTTTTTGACGGCGAGTGTGGGCAAATGAATAGTACTCAAATAATTATACCAGAGGTAGAGAGGTTAAAGTTTTACTCTAGATCTGTAGCTTTAAACACAGAAGCTATTTATCAGCCATACATCATTACATCTTTCATCTTTATAATTACAGATCTAGAGTAAAACTTCAGCCTCTCTACCTCTGGAATAATTATGCATCAGGACTAATATAAATTGAAGTAAACAAAGAGGCCATGCCAGGTCTTTAGCCTCTTTTGTTTACTTCAATTTATATTAGTCCTGGTGCATAATTAACAATTACAAGTGTTCAATTCAACAAAATGATAATATGATTCCACTAGAAATATATCAATGGGATATGTCAGGCACAGTCTGAAAATCACTTGGGGTCTCCTGTGGCCCCTGGTGCGATAACTGTGCCGACAGCAGAGGGAGCATTAAACTCATTGCTCAAGGTAAAGTGTGGGGAGTGAAACCCATGTTCCTAGGATGTGCTCATTAGCCTTCTGGCAGTCATCCTAGGAGAAGGACAACTCTGATTCCAAACCCAGGCAGATGGAGCTCATTTAGCCCTGTAAGAAGTTCCTCACCACAAGGGTGGTGGAATACTGGAACAAGGTGCACAGGGAGGTGGTTGAGGCCCTATCCCTGGAGGTATTCAAGGTGAGGCTTGACAGGGCTCTGGGCAACCTGATCTAGTTGGGGATGTCCCTGCCCACTGCAGAGGCATTTGTCCAGAGGTCCCTTCCAGCCCAAACCATTCTATGATTCTAAGGACTTTGCTGCCAGCGTCCAAGCTTGCTAGGCCCTGGCAGATGAACCTTAGGACTAAAGGGTGGGTCCAGCTCTGCGCATGCTGTGTCTCACCTAAAAAAAATCCATAGCGCAGGCTCGAGGGTGCTATCTGCTATCCTCTTTTTATCAGCGCGCTTGGAAAAGGCGCTGATGAGGAGCGTGGATGGAGCCCTCCCTGGATCTTCATTTGCGAAGCCTAGCCATACATACATACATACATACATAATGGGATATGTAGAGTGATTATAAATACAAAATTGGCTTTGTCATTTTTATTAATCTGACCACAGTCTGTTTTACATCTTAATAGGGATTGATGGGGCGGTACTATGTCTACTTAGAGGTATGCTTAGAGTGTA
Organism: Bucco capensis; assembly: GCA_013396975.1. Lineage (NCBI taxonomy): Eukaryota > Metazoa > Chordata > Aves > Piciformes > Bucconidae > Bucco > Bucco capensis. The sequence goes on from VWZO01022250.1 coordinate 16,797, forward strand.
CCAGGCTTTATGGACTAAACATATTACAGGCCTTTATGAAATTGTAATTCAGTAACTTTTGTGTGGATGGTTTAAGTATTGTATTTTTCAAAGATAACATAAAGTATAAGTGTGTAGGTTGCAGCTATAGGTTTATTTAGCTCAGAAATATGTTAATTTATACTGTATATACTATCACATGTAAGGTATTGCTCTATATTTGCAGTCATATTATCATCAGGCAATTTTCTATCTTGAGTTATCAGAAAAGGGAATTAGAAAATATAATGCTAGCCTTAGAGAATCGCCTTTTTTCAAAACTCCTATCTACTAATATCACCTGCCAATGACTTAATGTGTTTATAGTTCATGCTAACCTTTCATAGCTTTCCCTTTTATCCATTATAGTCTGAGTACCTGGTAGAAGGGAAGACTGCAGCCAACTACTTTTACTTTGCAGCTCCTATCTTTACTCACCAAATAGCTATTTTCTTTTATTCCTTTTTTTTTTTTTTATTCCTGTAAGGTAGTAAATGTGGCTGTTATAAAACTGCAATCTCATTAGAAAAGATTCATCCAAATAAATTCACTGCTAATATTAGGGCTTTAAAATGTTAATGTCGTTGTCTTTCTTTAGGATACGTTTTTATCTTAGAGTCTAAAGGCGTCTCTTTAAGCTTTTCCACTTTAAGAAGAGTTGTTATGACAGTAAGACAGCATTTTGGGACAACCTGTGGGATCATGGTTTTCTAGGTAGTGCCTCATTTAAGAATTCTTAGTTCATCTCCCTATTAAAAATATATCCATAGTTTGAGTGCATGCAAGAATGTTAACATTCTTTATCAGCAGTATGAACTGCTGCAATGTTTGTTTGACTCTTGGATTTGTAGTTCTTTTTGTACTTTCTTAGTCCTCTACTCTTTGAATAACCAGTGGAGCTCCAACTAGAAGCTCTGTTACAAAACTCAAATGTCATATTTTACTCACACGCAACCTTTCTTGCCTTCTACACTTTGCATCAAATATTTTCCGCAGTTACATGTGGGAGGTATTCTTCATGTCCAATCTGTGTATATTCATGGAAACTGACTAACCTGTCCCAATAGATTGTGATAAAGCCTAGCAATGACATCATGGAAATACTACCTTGTCAGTACACTTAATCTGGCAACAGAGTATAGAGTAAATGTGTAGCAGAACAAGTTACATGCACTGTCTGAAGATAAAGGGTTATCATGTGCTGCAGTAACTGTCCTTTCATACACAATCTTTAGTTTCATGGAATAGTTAATTTGGGATTCATCTGATTCAAAGCTCACCAAAAGTTTCTAAATCATAGAATGGTTTGGGTTGGAAGAGACCTCTGGAGGTCATCTAGACCAACCCCCCTGCAGTGGGCAGGGACATCCCCAACTAGATCAGGTTGTCCAGAGCCCTGTCAAGCATCACCTTGAATGCCTCCAGGGATGGGGCCCCAACCACCTCCCTGTGCAACCTGTTCCAGTATTCCACCACCCTCGTGGTAAGGAACGTTTTCCTAATATCAAGTCCAAATCTACTCTTCTCCAATTTAAAACCATTGCCTCTTGTCCTTTCATTACAGGCTCTGTAAACAGGCGCTCTCCAGCCTTCTTGTAAGTTCCCTTTAGGTACTGGAAGGTCACTAGTAGGTCCCTCCGAAACCTTCTCCAGGCTGAACAATCACAGCTCCCTCAGCCTGTCCTTGTAGGAGAGGTGTTCCAGCCCCCTGATCATTCTTGAGGCCCTCCTCTGGACCTGCTC
>VWZO01022250.1:24382-48610 GCA_013396975.1 Bucco capensis
GGCAGGGGGGTTGGACTAGATGATCTTTCTAGGTCCCTTCCAACCCCTGACATACTGTGATACTGTAATTATTTACTACATGTCTGATTTCTACAGATTGCCCAAATGAATTACTTCTGAAGTATCTTGTCCGAGATTGTGGCTTAATCATTAATATTGGTCAGATTTGGGCACTACACAGAAGTACGAGGTTGATCTGCATCATGTGTTGGAAATACAAAAGCATTTATTTCAAATTAGCTAAAGAACAGGATATTTATGTTGGTCTTACCATATTACAAGGACATTGGATAGGCAAACTGTAATAATTACAATTGTGTAATCTAACAATACCTTCTTTGTCATTTGTTGTGTAAGAAGTTAACCTAGAAAAATCTGAACTCAGAATCAGCAAGGTGATTTTATGTTGGACTAACATATTTCACTTTGTGGACACAAGATTTTTCTCTGATAACAGAAGCCTCAAATCCAGATTCCCTATAGGGGAATACAGTACTGAAACAGACTACTGAAATACAGTACAACATACCAGCAGTTTATCATAGATTGTATTTTCTTTCAGTATTGTTTTCTGTTTTTCATACATTCCACAACTGTCCATATTCTTCTTGTTTTACTTCTTTTCAATGATGATTACATCTAATAGTATTGAATAAGATTAAGGTTGTGGACTCATTTTGTTGGGTTTTGGGGTGGGGTTTTTTTTTTTTTGGCAAGAAGCTAATTTGAAAACAATGTATACTTCAACAGAGGTTTTATGTAGTTGCCAATAATCAAAGAGTTTGCATTTCTGTATGTCATATTCAATTTCATAAACTTCCAAGGGAAAAAATATATATGTATATTCTAATATCTTTCTATATTTATGCTTGCAGGCATCAAGTCTTTCTTCTCTGAAGTTTCCAGCTAATCTTTAAATGAGTTGAATTCAGGAACACCAGTTGGCAGAAGTTGTATGCATCTTTGAAAATGCAGGTCCCTTTCTGAAATTTACATTTCAAGGAGAGCTGATCTGTATTGATTAGTGATGCATTTATCTACTTAATTTGTTAGCATTTTTCACTCCTGCTCAGAATTTTTAGGAAAGATAGAGTTGATGGAATTAATTCAATGGTCATTTTAGTGTTTTCTAATACCAAAAGAAAAACGTTATGCATAGTATAGTTGGGGTGAGGAGCTGGTTCTTTTGGTTTGGTTTTACATAAATCAAGAATTCTCATCTGAAGTTTTGTTTTGGTAAATGGTCTACAAAGATGTTACTTAACCCCTGCATAACAGAATTCAATAAATATAGTAGACTATAGTTTAACATTACAACCTGTTTTAATCTGTTTCTCATTTTGTGGTCTGAAAAATACTCTCTCATACAATCCTGAACTTCTTCATTCTTATAGTTTTCAAAAGGTAATACTCCTTCCATCATCCTTAGGAGGAGAATTAGATCAGCTTAATAGATCCACTGAGCCATACTTTACTAATAGTAAAATAAAAAGTATTTGATTTTTTGCACTTGGAATTCAAAATTAGTCAAATTTCTGAAAGAACTGGAGGCTCACAATCAGTTTAAAGATGTTATTAATAAGACAATTTAAGAAGTTAAAAATATCTTTTAAAGTTCCACAATTGATAGCAAACCATAAAATACTGTTCTAAAAATTGGTCATCAAAGGACTTTCATCTCATTATCTGATACTCAGGAGGTGTTTGCAGAAGAAAATCAAATGTGGGATGGTTGCTTAAAGAGATCATGCTGTTTTTACAAAGGTTGTTTGGAACATCTTAAACAGATGATAAAGTCTCCTTTGTAAGACTACTGCAGAATTTATGATGATTTGAGCAGCTCTTTGATGTTTTGCATTCTGCAAATACTAAGCTTTCACTTTAAATACTGTTCCTTTCTCTTTTATTTAAAATGCCATAGTTATATTTGCTTTGATCTGATATCACTGAGAATTAGCAATATCAAACAACTACAGTTGTGGCAGGATCAGTTTAGCCTTTGCTACAATAATAAGCAGCACACTCCACTTAAGACCCAGATGAGTCTAATATTAGAAAATTTTTAATATGGGCTATATATATTATATATATTACATATAGTACATAAAGCATTGGGAAACTTTAAGAGCTAGGATTTTGCCCCCAAAAAGCTCTTAATACTTAACTAAGGGGAAGGAAACAAAGAGGTTCTTCTGCTCTGCTCATTATTTTACCAGAAAGAAGATTGGGTTTTTGCATTGTATCCTCTGTATCTAGCTGCTCAAAGGCCTTAGGATGGACTTGTGGTGTTTTCTTCCACAGTGAGCCATGATGTCTCACTTACAGTTCCTCTTAAAAGTACCTGTTAAAGTGGAGACATTTTTAGAATATCCATAGGCAATATTGTGGAGAACTCTACAGAGGCCATATGTTTAGTACACATCATTATATATTGCTACACATCAACTACTTCAGCATCCTTTTGGTATAAAGCCAATCAGTAATCCTACAAAATGCATCAAAGAAAGGTTAGATTGACTACTGTAGGGGATTGCATCTGCATACAGAGCTTTCAATCTTCATGCACATTTCAAGAGCACATCAAAAAGAAATTTTAAAATTGGGTTGCTTCCAGCAAGTTTGACTGCTTATTGCCATTGTCAATTCATATGCTTTCATGAGTTGGACAAAATTTTCAATGTTGTCATAATTTCTAAAATTTCTTTTTTAATCTCTGTGGTCAAAACAGAAAAGATGGGTTATTACTTTGCTTTATAGCAGCACGGGTTAAAAAAAAAAAAAGAAAAAAGAGACACACACCCCCACAAAAACTAGATTCATTGTAAAATTTGCACAATAACAATACTCACAATACAATTTCCATAGGGACAAAGGAACATTTAACTTATTTAAGTAAAGACTCTACTCCTGTAGATTATTATTTTCTATAGTAACCATTTTTTTTCAAAAGCTCAAATTTTATGGTACAAATAGTCACATTGGAATTAAAATCAGTAATAATTTGCCCAGCACATTTATTATTACCAGCAGTTAATATTCAATATTTAGTTACTGGCCAAATAATTTCCACTTTGATTATTTCAAGTTTCAATGTGATTTATTAAATTGTTTTGCTATTTTATAAAACAAGTTTCAAAGTTAGAATCAACAGTGGATAGAAAGACTCTGTAGTATCATTCTGTGATTACAGAGGAATTGTCATGTCTTGAAGGTTAATTAACAGTGACATTAACTTAGCACAATTCCTGAAACATTATCAGAAGCCAAGATACTAATGGAACTGCAAAGTATAAATTAGTACTTGAAGTTAAATCTGTTATTAGGGAAAATACAACAGATTAAAAACAGACTACCAGATTGACATAAATCATATTTCCTAGTAAAATAGATGTTATGTAAAAGGTACCCATGTAACAAGTACTATGAAGTCTACTTTCTGATGCAGAATTGTCTTACACTTAGGTTGTATGTTCTTTTAGTTCTATTACAAAAAGCCCCAGTAAATGCTTAAACAAAAACATCTTAATGTAAACTCTTTACCAGTGGTACAGTTTTTCTCTCAAAAGACATTTCTCTGGTTTTGTATTGTTTCTTCTGATATAAAAAGGTGGTTTCAGTTATCCTACAATAAAAGTAGAGTTATCATACCAGAATTAAAACTACTATTTCCATTTATTACATTTCTCAGTGAAGAACATTTTTGCAAAGGGACTGGTGATAGTCTAACAGTTAATCTCTTTGTATTTTCTCTTTCTTCATTAAATAATACAATTGTGTTACCAATTTTCTTGCTCTGAAGAATGTTACTCTAATCTCTTGCGTGTTACTCTAAATCACTGACTCACAGATCTCAATCATATGACACTAATAAAAGGGAAGCACAAGTAATTAAGAATCCATTCCCTTTGCCACTTGGACTGATTAAGATTTTCGTATTTGTTAACTCTTTTAGTGTGAATGTTTTGATCCATTGCAAACTTTCTATTAGGAATGTATCAGCCAAACTTGCAATAGGAAAAAATAAAAGCAAGGGCAATTAGAATGCAATGAAACAGAGCTGAAGGCCCTCTTCTTCTACCTATCTGTTGACATAATGGGGCAGAGTTAAAAATGAAAAATTATGATTGGCCTGACAAGACAATGCACAGGACTAAGTAACACATCACTCCAGGGATTTATCTAGATATTCTTACATGCCTGAATTAATGCTATGTTCATTAGGTTATTAGGGACATAAATAGAATTTTGGGGGTTGAAAGAGACCTTAAAGATCATCTTGTTCTAGCCTCCCTACCATGAATACATATATTCAAAACACTGTATTTCATCTTATTAGAGAATATTACAATACTGTAGGACAGGTTGAATATATTGTGTCTATCCTTGGGTAAAATGCTGCAGCACTACTAAGGAGAATTGGATGGGAATTCTCTACAACAAGCAGTGGACATTTTAAAATTCCTTATGGAAAATTAGCAGCACTAGACGCAGCAGGTTTGTTGTTGATCTGACAAGGACTGTCAGCATAGAAAAATGTTACACAAGTGTCACAAGAAGATTGAAGATGTCTTTTCTAAACTGGCAAGATACAAATCTACAACTGAAGACATTACAGATGGAACACTGTAAACTGCAGGTGGTGCCTTGCTGCCTTGAGTGAAGAAAGATTAAAGGCTCATAAACAACATATGCTATAGCTACACATGCACACATGCATCATGCACAGCTTGAAAATACACTCAGTTCTAAACCAAAATCAAACAATCTACAGCTGTGCATTAAGTTTATCCTGTTGAAGCATATGGAACTGAAGGGGCAACAGTTCTGTTATAACCTATGTGTAACTTAAGCCTTTAGGCTTCAATATGAGAAAAATCTTTTTTCAAATTCTTAGGGTGCTTGTGTGGAAGTGGGTGGTTAGGTCCCTTTTTTCCCCACAAATTACCCACAGGACTGATTTTTGCCAAATTGTAGTATGTATTCCATTGGTAACAACAAACTAACTTTGGAAGACCTGTTTAATTTCTTTACTGAAAGTGCTCAATCCTCCATTAATTTTTGTCCAACAAGCCAGTTGTCAGAGATGGTAATTATTCTAGACAAATACAGCCACCCAGCAAAGTATTAATAAAATGTACCAATCCAGCTTTCTGAAGCAACGAGATAGAATGAGCCAGCAAACACAAAAGCTTGTCATCTTGTTAGGGTCTGTTGTCCATGACCTCTTTTTATCAAATAGGTATTGAGCACAGTTATATGTGCTTGTATGACTCCCTGTCCTGATCATGATTATATTATGGTCAAAAGGAGCAGGAGTTGGACTTGATGATCTTTGTGGGTCCCTTCCAACTATGATAACTATGTTACCTCACCAAGCCCAGGAAGCTTATATCACAAGTTCACTGACAGTTGCCCACTACCTTTGCTTTTCTTCTCTATCTATAAATTCTTCTCTGTGGGTTGGTTTTTTGGTTGGTTTGGTTTTGGTTTTCTTTTTAAAAATTAATTATTTATTTATTAATGAATTCTGGCCATTCTCTGGAATAAACAGTTTGAATCTTAAATTGAGCTTTCCAGATATGAGAACAGTAAAAGCTAAAGCATCATGGCTAGGCTTCGTGAACAAAGTTCTGGGGAGGGCTCCAGACACGCTGTTCATAAGTGCTTTTTACAAGCATGCTAATGGCTGAAAAGGCCAATGCGGGACAGACAAGAGCGGTTGCAAAAGGCACAGCACAAGGACTCCTTAGGAGGTATAACCTGCAAGACACAATTCTTTCTACGCAGTCTTTTCTCCTCAAGAGTGATCCTGTGTGCCTTCTCAAAAACATCCGTGGCATTAAAAATAGTGTGTCTCCAGACCTCCCGATTGGAGGCCAGAGTAGACCAGTTAAGGTGATCAATATGGCCAAGGCTTAGATGTTGTTTCAGGGAGTCCTTGTATCTCCTCTTCGGGGCTCCTCTCTTGCGACAGCCAGTGGTAGTTCACCATAAAGCATAATCTTAGGAAGGCGGTAGTTCTTCATCCTGAAGACGTGACCTGCCCAACGCAGCTGCGTTCTCAGCAGCATGGCCTCAATGCTTGAAATTGCTGCTTGTTCTAGGAAAAAGGTAAAGCATAAAGCTTGCAGAAATAAATGTTGTCTCTGTGCTGGGTTAGTATGTCAGGGAATCAGATTACAAACTTGCAAGCAATTAAGACAAAACAGTTAATCCTAACACACATAGCAAGCATAATGACTGAGAATAGTTTTGGGGGTATAGGAAAAATTCACCTTCCATTTTAAAAAAAAGAAGTATTTATTTGGTATTTAACAGAAGCATTTGGGTTCATGAGCTTGACTTCAAGTCACTGACTCCAGTCAGCTACAGTGACCGCAGTAAAACTACTCTAATTTGTAGATAAGGATCTAGCCCAAAATGCATATATGTAGAGAATGCTACTTCAGTTTTAGGTGACTGATAAGGCAAATGAAATAACTGTACTTTCTGAAACACACTCTTATCACTTAATACACAAATTAAACATTTGATAGTAATGCTAATATAGGAGCTGCTTCTCTCTTCATTTGATTTTTTTCTGTAGAAATTCTAGTCAGTTAGTTAGTCAGTGACAAGCAATAAACTGCAAGGAGAGACAGGAGAAAAATTCCTTTATTTGCATCGCTGGCCTCATTCTGTCAACACATCACCCAGATTGCTGGATACACACAGAGATGCATTCTGGCAATGCTAGGAAGGGACCTGCATTTCCTGCTGTCTATTTCAACTTATTGGTAATAGGAGGATGCTTCTGGCACAATGAAAATAAATTAATACAGGATTAATTCAATTGAAAAAGGTGTCAGGGAAACACATTTCAGATTCATTCATCACCAACTTGAGGCCAATATGTTTTAAAAAAGAGAACCATAGTAATTATGTTTACATGTATAATGGCCTAAAGCTGTGACAAATGACAGAATGTATTCTAACACTTTCCAATAAGCCTTCAGTGCTTATTAAACTACCAGTTAATTAAAAAACAAATAAAAAGTATTTTCAACACTAACAGTAGGACAAACAAATTATTTTAAATAGTTTTGATTTACTTTAGAAAGCATTTTATCCAAACTACCAAAAGTTTTTGTTTTCATTGCTACAGATATGAAGATCTATTCACTGACTCTTTCTTTGTTGTTCATTTAGATCTTTGTGAATATCAAGGAATAATACTGCAGTAATAATTTTTTAAAAGGCAATAGGCTAGGCAAGAACAACTGCCAAACTACATAATTGACTGAAGTTTGTATTGTATTGTATGGCTAGGCTTCGCGAACAAAGATCCAGGGAGGGCTCCACCCACGCTCCTCANTACTGTTTAAAAGATTTTATGAAATTATATCTAACCAATTTAAACATAGTCTAATGCAAAGCCAAAAGTAAGAGCAATAGAAAAGTCTGAATATGCATTTTATAGTTTATGGTACCTTATTGATAGGAAGATCAAAATAAAACACATGGAAGACTGATTCCATAGCCTTTCACCAGAGAAAACTCCTACCTGTAACAGACATAAAATGTGAGCTGAGTCTGAAGATCTGGACCATTGATTTGAATGTGCTGTATTGTGATATTTTATTTACACTACCTATGTCTCCAGCAGGACCTTAGATACAGTTATATCCTACTCAAGGTAAGTAAAACTTGGAATTTTACTGGATGTGAGGATTAATTTGGATTTACTTGTCTTTTAGTCATGACAGTCAGAAAAAAATACAAATAGAGTAATAGAGACACCTTTAGCAAAAGACTCTCAGCATGTTTAGTAGTTTACCCTTTCTGCACTTCACAAGTGAAAAGCATAAAAATCTTCTTTGTCTGAAGTATTTAATAGCTTATGATTTAAAATAACCAAGTATAATAGCCTCTCAAAGATTCTCAAAAACACTGGGAAGTAAGCTGAAAAAGTCAAATTAATAATGTCTCATAAACAATGTCCAAGGCAAAGAGTGATGGCTCTTTAATAAGATTAGAACATTTCTGCATTCTTTCTTCCTTAATCTGCTACTTTAAATCATAACTACTAACAGTGAAATAATTATAATTAAAACTATTGCTGCACAAAGCTTTCTGGTTATAGTGTATTTAAAAATATGCTTTCCACCTAAGTTTGTGACACATTTGAGGTCTGTAAGGAAAACATTCCACACACATGGTACTCCAGAGGGAAAGATAATGCACACTCTCAACTTATTCCATTTCAGAAAGCCCTCAGGCCCAAAATATCTCTCTCCTAACCATCAAGATTGAAATGGAATACAGGGCACCAGAAGCTCAAAATGCACTTGGGATGCAATCCTCTTGGGACTTTAAATATTAACATGAAAAATCTTAAACTTCAGGCTACCAGGCAGCTGAGACACATAGCAAAATACTGTGAAGAGTCACATTCCCTTCTGCTAATCTCTCCTTACAACAATAACACACAACTATATAATGAACCAGCTACAGAACAGATCATTTATGCAAGTTGCCCAATCTAATTCATGTATTTTTTTAATCTGCCATTTCACAAAGATATGCATTGTGATTATCACCACGGAATTCAAACAGAACTTAATCCCATTTTCATTGCAATAAATTTAAGCATGGCTTCAAGTCCTTGAATTGCAGCCTCTGGTCAATAACAGCATGCAGACTACACAACCTGCTGGCCTGCAGGAATGGAACCTCATCACAATTCAAAAGGCCTAGGGAAATAACACTTTTTCAGACCTCCTGCCTGAACCAATCATGGTAAATTAAATCTGCAGGGATTCTGCCTTAGCGAATCATGTCTTTTTATCATGTACTTCAGTCATATAAATGGAAAACAATTGCATGTCTTCTTTAGTTGCAACTGGATATAGATTATGCTAGTGATAATTCAGGCCATCTTGCTCTCAAACTCTCAGTAAGTCAGACTGTGGGTTACACATTGGTATAGGAACCAAATCAGACCCTTGTGAGACACAATGCTAGGCAAAAACAGGCAAGAATATAACTAGGTTCAAACACCATCTGCTGTCCCATGTGGCTTGGAAAAGCAAGACAGCCACAAAGAAATGCAAGACAGGTTTCTTTATATTCTTTAGTTTGATTTTACCTTCCATTTTGAAGTCTTCAGGGTGTTCTAGTGTCATATATCCATGTTTTTCTTACTCTACAACGGGAAAACAAAGGCATTTTCTTTAATTAAAGTAATAAGCCAAGATACTTCCACTAAGATATTCTCAAATTTCCAATAGCTGAAACTTTTAGGGTGAAAAAAGAGCAATTACCTTGACACTTGAACTTCAAACAGGGGAGCTGGCAAAGTTGGAGAAAGATTCATCACACACTTCCTTTTTCTAGTTAATTATCTGTAACTGCAATTTCAGAGAGGAGATGATACAAAAAGGTGGTAAATTAAACAGTTATAAATCACAGAGGACAACCTCTACTCATCAGACCCTCAATTAATTTTATGCCAAAAGGCATAAATCAAATCCAAATTCTTCTGCTAATTTAATCTGAATTTGGCTTGTTGTAGGAACTTGTAACATTTAGATCAACTCTACGAACAGTCACTTTTTTAGTCTAGAGGATATATTCCTGTGTTGATATTAATTGGTTGTACATGTTCTTTACATTCTTTTTTTCTTTATGAGACATGCTATTCTTAAAAATAATTGTTCAACGTGCTTTAAACAGAAACTTCAAATTGCCAATCTCTGCTCTACAGTGTTCAGTAGATTACTTAGATTATCCACATTTCATGTGGATTTTCAGCCATAAAGCTTTCCTGTATGTTTATGCAAGAAAGAAGTTAAATCAGATTAGAGCTATATTCATGCTCCAATACTATCAGGTATTCTACCTATGAGAATGAAATATAAACTATATATGTAAGTTAATAAATGTCTGATTTGATAGCCAACATAGTTGAGTTTTCTTGATGAATAACACCTGAAAGTTAGCAAGTCTGGTATGGATGGGAACAACATCAGGTTTGCATTTATAAACCCATTAACAAATGGGCTTAAGTGCTAGAGACCCACAATTTCACAATAATCTTTTAGTTTATCCTTAACCAACTCTGGCACAATGTGAAATTTCATTCTAGTCACTGAAAGCCAGTAAGGTACACTGGTAGATCCTAAACTCTCCTCCATCCAATTTATATCTCTTTATCTGTACCTCAATCACTGTGACCAAATAACTGAAGAAAAACTAAATTGTTTCAAAGCCTTTTTTAAAGAGGAAGGAGCAGTTTTTTCTTCAAAGCTCTAGGCTTACCAGCCAGCTGTTAAGTTACTGTGATTTGCTTTAGCAGTAGTTAAATTGGATGCATGTTTAACCAGAGAAAATTCTACAAAAAGGAAAGGCAAGTGCTGTTGGGACAATTTCTTTACATGATGCAATAGAATTTTAAATAAAAAGCCACACTCCCTTTTCCAGACGATGTCTCTGTTGATGTGAATCACTGTTAGCATCCTTTATGCACACAGTTCTGCACTAATCAATTCCTGATCACAAGTACTGTATTATTCCCTAAGCATCTCCCTGAACTGCACAGACAGAGCACAGCTGTGCTGTGCCTATACCTCTGCTATGGGCAAAACATCCCCAGGGACAGGAAGCCTGTTCTCTAATGGTGCATCAGTGATGGATTATCAGCCTGATTGACTGATAAACCTTGACAAAGAAAAATGGGACAGAAGCTAAATTATCTTCCAAATTTCTTAAATGCAATGGATCCATTTCTTTCAGTAATGGGATGGGGATCGAACTCCTGGGAAAGGCTGAGAAGGGAGAGAGAAAAAGACATGCACCTATTTACTCCAAAAGCAGATATTCAACAGAGCTTCTGTACTGAGATAAATTTAAAACCCCACAGTAGAAGACCACATTAAAAGCATTCCTATCATACATGAGACATACAAAACAGTGCCTGTATTTCATGCGGAAAAAGTTAAAATTTATTGTGGTAAGATACAGATTTACTCAGATACTGAGAGGGGTGTAAACCAACAAATGCTAAATTGAACTTATTTAAAAAAAATTTTAAATCTCTCAAGATTAATCCATGTTGTTGAATAATCACTCCAGTATACATACAATACTGATGGATTAGTATGCTTCTAATGATAGAAAATTACAATATGAGCATTAACCACCAAAAATGTTTTAAATCAGATACTGAGCCAATAAGAACATTTTTTAGACTAACTAAAGACATGATGACTAAATGTAAAAGATACAGTTTAGCTGTATAAGCTTCACCCAGTTAATTAGAATGACTAGCAGTCTGAGCTGACAGGTACAATTACTTTCTTTCCTGTCACAGCTGTAGTTTCTTTTTTCCACTGGTAGTTTCTTGTGTTTCTTTTGGGTAAGTAAAATAGAAAAAACCAGCATTTCAGAATTAATTTTGCTTGAAGAAGTCCTACCTACTTATTTCCTTTTGACTAAAGCTAAATTTTAATCACAAATATCTAATATATTCAGGGTTTTTTGCATCTGTTATCTTTACTCATCACTGTCAAATAAGCAGGCACAACTTTCTGGGTGGCCAGAAAGAGTCTGACACTAAATATGGATAATTTTTAGTGCATGCAAGAGTGCAGTATGTATTTCTAAATAAGTGTTTTAAAATCTATTATTTCTATGTAAGTATAAAGAGAACTGGTAGTTACTGTAAGCTCAGTAGATTTTTCAGATGTATCTATTTAAAATACAAATGTGTGTATGTATGTGAATATCAGGGTCTATGCCTATAAAAAGCCACTTTAAATGTTCTAACTCCTAATTATTTTTTCAAAAGATTCCTGGGGATTCTTTGACTCAGATCACCTTTCAGTTTTTAATTTACTTTATTAAAATCTCAATAAATCATCATATTGCTAGCTTCTCTATCTGGCATTCATTAACATATCAGAATATAATTTATCAGTCACATCTCATATATTGCTTCTCATACATCAATTTGTCATTTCTTGGCTTTCATTCTCTTTTGTATGAACTAAGAAAATCTTACCTCGCTTCAAATTTGTATTCATCCAGGGCATAAATTTTTAACTATTTAAAGACATCTAAATGCTTAAATTAGCTAAGTTTACATATGCTAATTTTTAAACTTTTTTACTTGATGGATAAAAAAAATATTTTAAACTGCTGAAGTATAAGAAAGGTTAAATTTAAGATTCATCAATGCTGTCAAAATCTTGCAATAGCAGATTAATAACTATTTACACACAGCTAAGAATCTCTTAGCTCTAACAGCATTAACACTGTTGATATACCAAGACTTCTGTTTTCTGTGCAGACTTGAACAAGTCAGTTAAGCCTCCCTGACTTCCAGGGTGCTTCTCTAGGGCATCAGTCAGAAGAATGGAACAGTGCGCTAAGTAGACACTCTTTTTCCAGTATACATAAGTGTCATGCCCACACCTGTAAAATCAAATGCATAACATCAAACACCTAGACAGGTTGAGAGGTTAGTCTACAGTCAAAATTTCCCCCTTCAGGTTTAGAGTATGTGCTCACAATGCATCAGCATTTCTTACCAGGCAGGTTGAGTCTCAAGGAGATTGGCTCACAATGGTCTTGTGTTGACTTTGACAGCAGGCACTCCTGAGAGATGTCCCAACTTAGAGGAGATGCTGGATGCAGCCTACTGCAATCTAGGGGAGCTCAAAGGGTCTTATTTTCAATTGCAATTTTCAATTGTCAAAGATAATTGACTTTTGTGAGGTACTTTTTCATTTCAGCCTAGCTTGAGTGTTGCAATATTCTGATTTGCACAAGTGCTGGACCTGAAGGTCCAAGTGTTTTTCCAACAGGTGCTCATGCCCAGAATTTACTGGGTCTTGGTATCCCTGCTTTGGACCACAACCCAAGTGCAAGTGCACCACATCATAAGAGGGTTGACCTATCATGCAAGAGGATATGGAAGGGATTGGAAGCCAGGTGTGCTGATGGTTTGCCTCAATACTCTGGTCCACTGCAGGAGGTAATTGCCATTACTGTCCCCAGAGAACAAGAGGCAGGAGCCAGGTACATTAAGGAGGTTCCTTGACGCTATGGTACACTGTCTTTTGCAGTCTGTGCTTCTCCAATAGCCTATGTGATTTAGGCAGGGGAGTTGTACCTTGTACAAAGTGGCACATGAGCAATTGCACCACCACAATCGGCCACTATGTAACAACTAGAGGTTCCCCTCTCAGTTCCTATTTCATGGAAGAATGGTGAACGAGTCACTCAGGATGCTAAGGTACATACAAACCCTAAAGCATATAGATAAGTAACCATGCATGTCTGAGCTAATATTGTCAAAGTGATACTAAAATTGGTTTTGGTATCTAGCCATCTGCCTCCATTAGAAGTCAGGTTCTCATCTGAGCTCAAATTCAGGCAAAATGCACGGTATCAAATTGCATCTGCACCTTTTCTGAGTTTCCCCTGATGGCTAGGTTGACAGAAAAGAGCTACTGTGTAAATGAGATTCAATATTAAGGCATCAGATATTGTCTGCAAGAACAGAGATATATTTTGCAAAATTCAGTTACAGTGTGTAGACTGTTGTTAGAAAGATGACAATATATGTGGATTAGCAGCAACTGGAAAGTCACTAAGATTTTATGTCAGTTACACATATTATTTCTGAATTTTGAAAAGCCCTCTTGGGCACAATGGTTTTAGTAGATGCAAAATAGTCTCATTTTAAAACTTTGCAATATAAACAGAGGACTGGTTCCATAAATATCTGATGAAACTCATCACTGAGGATAATAAAAGTTATACAGTTTTGTAACAGCACTTTTGCAGGACGGAATATAGAAGAATTTAGGGAACGGAGACACCAAGTAGAAGCAAAAGAGGCTGTAGATAATCTCTCAACATTTTTCAGGACTGGAACTAAAAAAAACCAGTTGTGAGCAATGATCAGTATGAGATCCATCTCATCTAACTATAGGTGCTTATGTTACAGCTATCTGCTACAATTTATTGTCTAGATTTGTTCAGTAAGAAGTAATATGCAGCAGAGGAAGAAATATTCACTTCTAGACATAGTTCATCTGACCTGTTTTAGACATCTATATAATACAAATTATGTCCTAAAAGTTGCTCACTGAAATCTTCAAAAGAGTTAACATTTGCAAATATTTACACTGGAAGTGTTCAAGTTTGGAGAGATGAATCTTATCCAAATTGCTCTCAATGAGAAGAGCAACTGAGAATTGTTAATCTATAAACCTGGATGAAAACAACCATATTCATCCCCACATTGGCAACCAAAAAAGCTGTGATGGCCATGAATAATTGTAGGATTTCAAGAAGAGGTATTTTAATTCATATAATTCCAATTTTTTGGTATGACATTATGCTCTAGGTCCTCAGTTTTGTGCCTGTATCTGATTTATTCAGCTGTATTCTGCAAAGTACTCATAAGAAAAAATTTCTATTCACTGCTTTTAATGAACCCTTAAAAGGCAGCTACAATCAGCTCTTGACTTGTCTCAGTGACCCTCCTGAAACAGCAGATGTCAATGAATTATTATACTCTAGGAAAAAAAAAAGTCCCTTTTTCTTTTAATTTCACTTTATCTCCTTACTTCATACTTTGAGATAGAGCTAAAAAGAAGACAGTAGTCATTTCTTACTAATCTCACTTCAATCAAATCCCTATTATTCACCTTATTCAGAACGAATTACCCTGGTTCTTTTCAATCTCTCTTTGTTCTTACACAGGTACTCCTATACCTTTAATCACTTTCTTAACACCTATCTGGACTCTTTCAGTTTCAGCTTTATCTTTCTTAGGCAGCTGTCAAGAAGACACTGGGATCACACATATATACAGAAATACAAGTAACAGTTCTGTACCTAGGGTTTCTTAGATTAACAGTGAGCCTGTGCACTTCCTTGTTTATTCTTTGAATTTAAAACCAGGGTGTTCTTGTATTAATTTATAGACTGTAAATGATCTTCTAGATTACACAATAAAATGAAGTTGATTTTGTGAAAGCTTCAAATGACAACACAAACTTGTAATCTCTTGTTAATGTAATGCAGTCATGAAAATAAAGTGGGAGTCTGCCAAAGCAAATATTTTACAACTCCAGGGGAGTACTGTGGGAAAATATTATGGATTGTATGATAGAAAATACAGGCCTAACAGTCACAGAATAAATAATAAAGAATTAAATGAGTTAAGAGAAAAGAATAAGTCAGAGGAAATTTTGAAAAAGTAGAAAAATAATTGATTTAGGGTATCTGCCCACATGGAAGGAGGAAAAGTAGTAGGACAAAAATACTTCAGATCACGGTTGTTTTACTCTGGCAAAAGTATCAGAGAAAATTAATTTTGACAAAGAGCATTTCATTTCTTTTTTATGAATCCTATGAAGTTTATCTAAGAGATAGACATCCATTCCACCCTCTCTCCTCACCACCAAAGAAATGCACAATGATGAAATCAAGTTGGATGCCAAGAAGAAAACATTAAAAAACAAAGCTTACTGGTCAAAATTTAACTGTCTTTGTAACGTGTTACTGCAAGTCAGAAAAAAAAAGACAGTAGTGGCATAACACAGCTGAATGATCTTGAAGTAAAACCATCACTCAGACTCTAGAAAGATGTCCTATATTTTTCATGTAGCATTGATAGTATATTTGGACTAAATTAACATAACTGTTGATATCAACCTAGCTACATGAGGGAAAAATGTGAGTTACATTTTCTTGGAAAATTTGCAGCTATTTCAAGTCAAAGAAAAAAAAGATAAGCCTAAGCATTCCATAAGAAAGCTTCTTGAAGAGATTTAGCATGACCAGGGATTTAGCAGATAACTGAAAAAAACTTTAGGAATATATATGAGCCAAGTTCATTGAAACAACAATTCTCTTTGAATCAAAGGGTTTAAAATGGTTTTTAGACAAATTTTATAGCACCAGGATGACATCAAGTGGCTACTCAAGCCAATTACTCCACAACTGCTGGAAAGAGTCATTATGACATCTTCTTAATAAGCTATTCCTACTGTGTAAACATAATTTAAAATAGAGGTAGTTGTTAAATTCTATTCTTGCATGTCTTAGTTTCAAGTCCTCTGTGCTCTCCTCAAGTATCTCTCCAGAAAAATAATAAACCTAGAAAATGTCTAACTCAAGAAATACATTTTTTCCATCTAATTCCTTTTAATCCAGAAAATCAGAAATATAGTTTTCTTCGGATTTAATAGTTGTATTAAACTTTGTAATTACTGGAATAATTAGGCTTAACTAGCCAGACTTTAACTATAGGGAAAGAAATTAATACCTTGAAAAATCTTCTTAGCGTGTAGGATAATTATTAATAATTGAAAGAAATTTCACAGTTTAATATAGTGAGAACATTCATTCAATGGAACAACCTCCATAGCATCATGGTAGAGTCCTCATCGCTGGAGGTTTTCAAGATACAGTTGCACAGGATGCTAGATAATCTCATCTAGGTTCCCGTTGCCATGAAATGTTGGGCTAGATGCTCTTACATGGTCCCTTCCAAGGTGGGCTATTCTGTGAATCTGTATTCTAGACCGATAAGCCTTATTCACCACAAGAACCTCACCCTTATTCCAAAGAAGCAGGTATATTCTGCCTGCTTTTCCTTTAGTGAGACATTATTTTGAATAAATGTCCTGCATCTAAGTGACAGTTTCCACAGATCTTACAGGAATTTAAATATTCAAACTTGCTTGAAAGTAGATATCACTCCAAGTGTTATTATGGGTGTAATGATCAGATGGAAAGGCAGCATTACCAACTAAATCTTGTTTCCTCAAGGAGTTAGTTAAAAAAAGAAAAAAAAAAAAGAGAAACAACAACAAAAAATAGCACCCCCGAAAAATCCAAATCCTTAACTACTAGTTAAAACATGCATCAATTTTAAAGGCATCAGTTTCCATTTTTTATCCTGTTCTTCCAATGTCCCATATGAATTTATTCAAGGCTAAAAGTCTTCCGTATTCCTCTTGTTCTTTCCTTTTCACCCAGTCTAAATGTAATTGAAAAGAGTACCCACTCTTATAAAATATACCTACAGGAGTTTTGTCCAAATCTTCTCTTGGCGGCAGTAGAAACTTCTATTCTGCTCGCATGTCAACTAATATCTTCAATTCAAATACTCAAATGACACCAACCTGTCGAGTTCTGCCAAGAGTTCCTCTAAGTTATGTTGCCATATTTCTATTTAAAAGCTCTGATTGACTCTCAGAAAGACATTTTTATCTGCTACAATGTCCACAGTAAGCAGATCTGTGCTAATTCCTAGAATAGCAGGCCTTAAGGAAACTACTCATCTAGAAGAACTAGTCTGTCCTTCAGAGTCTGATAATCACCCAAATGCCCTCAGGGACTTTTCTAACAAGACAGTCACCTTGTCCTGTCTGAGCTTTGGGGTTTCAGAGCTGGACTTGATGAGGAATGACAGCTTTTAGTCAGGGCAGACTCTGGAACTAATACATTTCTTTCAGATGACAGACAGAAACCTGCTGCGTTTAATCTGTGATTTTATGGTACTGGGTATAGTACACATTATAAAAAGTATTTGTCCTACAAATATCTACACTTTTTTTTCTCCAGTTATTTCATATTGAAAGTAGTTTTAGAACACTGTAAGCTCTAGGGTTCTAGGCATTATCAGGGTTCATTCAGTTCTGGGCCCCTCAGTTCAGGAAAGATATTGAGGTGCTGGAGTGGGTCCAGAGAAGAGCAACAACGCTGGTGAAGGGACTGGAGCACAAATCCTATGGGGAGAGGCTGAGGGAGCTGGGGTTGTTTAGCCTGGAGAAGAGGAGGCTCAGAGGAGACCTCATCGCTGTCTATAACTACCTGAAGGGAAGTTCTAGCCAGGTGGGGGCTGGTCTCTTCTCTCAGGCACCCAGCAGTAGGACAAGGGGGCACGGGCTCAAGCTCTGCTGAGGGAAATTTAGGTTGGAGATCAGAAAAATGTTCTTTACAGAGAGGGTGATCAGGCATTGGAATGGCCTGCCCGGAGAGGTGGTGGATTCACCATCCCTGGAGATTTTTAAACGAAGATTGGATGTGGCACTGAGTGCCACGATCTAGTAAATGGATTAGAGTTGACAGAGGGTTGGACTTGATGATCTCGGAGGTCTTTCCAGCCCGATCGATTCTGTGATTCTGTGATTTAACCAGTGTTACAATACTAGCAACTTGGTAAAAGCCATACAAAACATAAATGCTTGGTTCTGTTCCCACTGTAAGTCACAGCAAAATGCATGAGTTTTAACAGCACTAGACTTGAGGTGTTAACATTTATAATATCTTACTTTGGAATTATTAAAATATTTCCTTTTAGTAAAACGCTGCAAATTCAAGCATCTGTAAATTTCAGGCCATTGTCCCTTTGAAGATTTCAAACTACTGCTAGCAGCTTAGTCTCACAAGTAATTGGCCAAGTGTTTCGCTGAAGTAGAATCATAGAACAGTTACAGCTGGAAGAGACCTTGAAGATCATCAAGTCCAGTCTTTGTCCTAGCCCTATCAACTTGCTAAATGATGCCCCACAATGCAACATCTACCCGACCCACCCTTTAGCCCTAAGGTTCATCTGCCAGGGCGTAGCAAGCTTGGACGTTGGCAGCGAAGTCCTTAGGACGTAGATTTTATTAGAGTGTCCTTCTCTTAGATGGGAGGCCTTACAGGGCTAAACGAGCTCCATCTGCCCGGGTTTGGAATTAGAGTTGTCCTTCTCCTAGGATGACTGCCAGAAGGGTAATGAGCACATCCTACCCATACAAGGATTATAGGAACATGGGTATCACTCCCCACACTTTACCATGGGCAATGAGTTTAATGCTCCCTCTGCTGTCAGCACAGTTATCTCACCAGGGGCCACAGAAGACCCCAAGTGATTTTCAGATTGTGCCTAAGAATCCAGAATTAAGCATTAACCAATTTACACCAAGTCATTGGCTGTAGAGCACTCACTGTCAGAGAATGAAATATGAGGCACTCATCTAAAGAACTTTGTACACATTACTTCAAATAGTATGTAATAATTAGCTATATACATTAAATAGTCACACCACAAAACCTGAAAAATTGATAGGAAAACCTAAGTCTTAATAAAGGAGAGATATAACCAATTACGTAACCTATTATTATTGTTGTCAGATACATATTCCTGTTTCCATAATTTACTTTTCAAAGTTTTCAGGCTTTTTTTCTCTAAATTAAGGCTAATAGTGTGTGTATCAGAGAGAGCATGAGTAAGCACAGGAAGAGAGAACAAGAGCATGTGTGTGCACAAAAACTTCTGAAAGTCATAGGTTTGAGCTAAAATGATGGAAACAATCTCACAACAAAAAAATGTAGCTGCTAAATAATTATATTAAGGGTCATTATCTCTATTTGAGTACCTTTTCAGCAATAATTTAACATGTTTGCCAATAATGGCATCATTGGGAAATTCAAATTTTCCAAGTGTGAGAGCAAAGGAACAAAATAATTGTAATGCAGCATTCAGCAGAAAGCCAGAGATGCTTTCTTTCCAAATTCCAAGACAATTTGCTTCCTCATTTTCTTTTGACATAGAACATATAGAAAGAGAATGTGGTCTGAGTACCAAACAAGGTTTTTGGCTACATTCCTTTTAAAGGGTGGAGAAACACCTTTACTGACAGGCAAGACGAAGAAATGAGTTAGAAGTTGAGACAATGGGGAAAAAATAAGTTAAAGAAGCAATCATATTGAATGCTAAGTACTTTGTAAACATAGGAATTACTTTGTGTGAATTGTTAAATTAAAAAAAATTCCAAAATTCAAAATAAATAAATCTATTAATGCTTGGTTTAGGTTTACTTTGAGGGTCAAATCCTCACTTGATGGAGTTCCACTGACCTAGCTGTAACCCACTGAAGTTTCATAACCTGTAGTCTAGTATCAAAAGGAAACACATGACTTTTATAAATGAGGCAGTGATAACAAATTACTTTTCCTCTCTGATGTAGAGTGTTATTATAACTTGAGGCATAATTATTCACAAAGGAGGAACAGGGAAGAACTTTTTAAATCCATTTTTGGTCCTACTAACATACACAGAACTTGACACTGCAAATTAAAAGCAGGTTTTGAAACAACTAGATAAAATAATTGTATTTGATTCATTAATGCAATCCTGCATTGTGAATCTAGCTATCAAGAATGCTTATGCTGTAGCTTCATCAACTGCAGGCAAATTAAAAGCTTCAGAAATAGCATAATACAGGATTAAACTCTTTCATTGACAGACCTACATTTTCCTGTTTTTACTGGTATCCTAGTAGCATTGGTTATAGTTACTCATCACGTTCCTTACCTAGTTTTAGCTCCAACTGAGCTTGGACTTAGAGATCTCATGCCTAAGTGCTCAAGCAATGCTTTTATAGAACCTTCCTTTGACACCTATTCTTATTTCCTCCTCCTTTATGTCCCCCTTTCTGCATTAAGAAGCCATAGCTGACTATTTAGTGATGGCAATAGTCTAGTTTTGAGCGGGACATTGGACTACGTGACCCCCAAAGGTCTCTTCCAACCAATACTTCTATAATTCTGTGAATGTTTATTTTCACTAAGTATTGATTTCTAAACCGATATTACGTTAAAAACAATACATACAAAAATTTGGTTTAGTGCAATTTACTCATCAGCACACTGCCTATATTAGTTTTGGAAGCCACAGGATACCACTTCCGCTTGGTAATCAATGGTCATCGTCTCAGTAAAAAAATCAATGTTGACCAAAAAAATGGCACTTACTCTGAACTGTCATTATTTATACAAAATTTTTCATTTAAGGACTATGACTGTGCTGATGGTTAATATTGTAAGAAAGAGAAGGATGAGAATTTCAAGCCCTAAATGTCAATTATTGGCTGGTATCATCTGACCATACACATAGATGTTTTAATAAAGACAGGCAAAAAGATACTCTATATTTTCCATATAATGGGAAACCAATCAGACAAAATCATTCCATTTTGTGACAAAAGGTTCAATTCCCTACTCCTTTACATTTTATCACAATAATTTACACCTGTTTTAAGTGTATGCCATTTGTTACCAAACTGCACTGGTTTCATTTATCACCTAATTTCATTCTGCGTATGTGCAACTTAATACACGAGGTGCAAACCAGTGAAGAACTAGGATTCAAGGCAGATAATTATCTTCTGGTGGTAAAAATTTCTTAATAGAATGAAAGTTCTTCTGAGGCAATTCCCAAGAGTGCAACTAAGTACACGTGAAGATATTTGAAACTCTTAGTTCTATCACCTGTCAAGGTGATCTACCTCAAGTATTCAAGTTAGCCCAAGGATGTAAACTAGATAGTTATTCTCAGCTGAGTGTCCAGGTATAACTGTTCCTAGCTGTTTCTAAATTTGCACCACTGGGATGTCCTACACAAACCAGGCAGCAAAACCAAAGTCTAGCAGAACTTGTGTGTCCAAGCTTCCTAGTCAACTTTGCCTCCAGATCTGAGGAAATTAAATACTGTCACAGGCAAAACAGTCTTAATACTCAGGGAATTTATTTTTACTTAATTTAATTTATTGCAAATTAATTCAAATTTGTAATTACTGATTCAGGTGTTGGGAAAAAGAAAGCATAAGTAATTAAGCAAACACTTATTGAAAGATCTTTCTTCCCCTTTCCACAGGCTCAGCTCAAGACAAACTCCTAGTCTCTTCCACTTGCAAGTCTCAACTTCCTTTATTTTCACCATGTGTTATGTTCTGTCTGTCCCAATTTCCTCAGTGAGGTGATGGGCAGTGCAGGAGGCTGGAACCAAATGTGTAATTGTTTCTTTCTGCAACCCATGTCCTGGGCCAGGAAAAGGAGATACACAAACAATAAATGAAGATAACAGCAAGAAGAAATTTGTGTTACAGGAACAAAAAAGTGCTGGGGGGAGGGGGAAGTTGTCATGTAAATTTGCTGCTAGTGCAATACTAGCCCCAGCAGGCAAATTCCAAGGTAACAAAGTGATAAAAGACTTGACTTCAAACTTGAAAACTATAAGAAGGGCCTGTAGGATGCTGAATAAGAACTAAAAGGCTATCTATCCCTCAGCTAGATTGACTTAAAGAAATTTCAAACTCAGAAAGTGAAGGTCTTTCCATAAAGATAAAGAACATGTTATGTGTCTAGAAGACAGTATAAAGAAACAGAATAAACAACAAATACGTAGTGTGTGTAATTGTCAGGCCAAGAGAAAGCTAAACAGACATAAAATTAATTTGCAGTTTTCACAGCAACAAGAGTTATTATATGTTCTAATATGAAACACCTAATTTGGATGCCTATACTAAGAAAACAAGTTTCTATGCAGAAACACAGAAACTTTCTGGACTATAACACCCAAGCATTAATTTCCTTTGCATTTCCCTGCAAATAAAATATAAGACTGTACTTTCAACCCTACTTCTACCTCAAATGGCATGCACCTGACATCACTTCATTCTTTCTCACTGACAAAATGAAATTGACATCTAGTGGCAACACCTTGACAGCAACAACCTGCAGGAAATTAGAGTCAGCCTACATGGAAGAATGCAAGATTGTGCTGATATATCCATGCTAACTCAGGTTCCAAGCCTGGTAGAGATAAATTGCTGAGTCATTCTGCCCTAGGCAACTTTCTTTGCTTTATCAGCAAAGTAGCTAGCCTAAGAAAACATTGATCTTCTAAAGCTATAGTGCTTTTGAGATCTAAGCAAGTACATTGTACTGCATTCTACCATGTCAACGTTGTCAACAGCTGAATCTCAGCCCTGTCCTGCTTGGCTAATACGACAGCTCTTACTTGCCTGCTCCTAGTGCAGTCATTGGAGGCACGAAAGAATCATCTTCTTAAGTTCAAGGGCTGATTTTACTAGCTCTACTCAGGCTGATTAATTATTTTCGAATTGTTGCTTGTGGATGAAAGCACTACTCAGATACAAGCAAGGGAGACCAAAGCTGAGCCTTACCTAATCTTTACTGCTATTAAAGTACATATGAAAAGAGTAGTAGTAATATCATTTCATCCTTTATACACACAGAGATACTGTGCATAGCACCCAAGCTCTAGGATGAAAGGGTGCTATGTCAGTGTTAATTCATTGTGATTAATACAAAAAGTGAGATATTGCATGTGGCTGAGCACGCAGAGGATCTATTCTACAGCAGAATGGAAATGAAAGTGCTTTCTTTAAAAACTTTCTAGTGTGTAGGCTATCCAATTAAAAGTTTGTTACAAATCAAGTTGTTGATTTAGATTCAGTACATTCTTGGCTGCCTCAGAACAGCTAAAATCATCTAGAATTTTTTTTCCTTTTCAAATAAAGATACTCTTGTACAAGTGATAACATGTCTTCTCACTGGAAGAAAAATGAGTGTAGTGGACAAAGTAAGGTAGGTAACGAAAGCATTTTCAGGGATGTTTAAGCAAGAACAAGAGCAGATAAGAAGAGATCAAGAGACCCAGAATGTGTGTTAGATAGCATTTAACACACTGAAGGCTAGAAACAGACTAAGTACGGCAAATTTCTAACAATATTAATTTTAGGTTCCAATAGCTATTGAACTATTTTATGTATCTTACTTCAGGATGTCAACTGCTAGTCAGCTTATTTCCATAGTGTGGCACTGTGCCTTCTTTTTTCATTCAATGTTCATAAATCTGCATCTGATTAGTAATTATCAGATTATAGTGTAATTTAGGTTAGAAAGCTTCTCAGGAGGTCTCCAGATACCCTCCAGTTCAAAACAAAGTTCCCCACCCAGTCTGTACTCGTACCTAGGATTACTCCTACCCAGATGCAGGACCTTACACTTGGACTTACTAAACTCCATTTTATTTTCATGGGCCCACTCTTCGAGTTTATCCAGATCCCTCTGGATGGCATCCCACCCTTCTGGCATATCAACCACACCACTCAGCTTTGTGTCATCCACAAACTTGCCGAGAGTGCATTTGATACCCATGTCTAGGTCGTTAATGAAGATATTGAAGAGCACCGGTCCCAAGACAGAGCCCTGAGGGACACCACTCGTCACTGCTCTCCACTCAGACAAAGAGCCATTGACCACAACTCTCCGGTTGTGTCCTTCCAGCCAATTTCTTATCCACCGAACGGTCCACCCATAAAATCCATATCTCCCCAGTTTTGAGATAAGGATGTCATGAGGAACTGT
>VWZO01022250.1:56549-71898 GCA_013396975.1 Bucco capensis
GGCTGGATGTTGTGTTGGGGAGCATCATTTAGTGGGGTGATACGGCTAGGAAAAAGGCTGGACTCGATGATCTTCAAGGTCTCTTCCAGCTGTAGCTGTTCTGTGATTCTGTTCTGTGTGATTCTGTAAATAAAGGCCTTAAACAACAGGATTAATAATGGTGGAATGGGAGAGGAATTACCAAGAAAAAATAAGGGTCCATCTTTTGATATTTCACTCAAAATTAGGTAATATTTTGAAACACAAACTATGGCAAAACAACTTACTAAGATCAACCGCAGAAGAGACTAAGTAAAACTTAATAGCCTGTTAAGTGATTCCCTCATTAAACCTTCTAAGGCTTCTTGTGACCTTGAGTTCCAAGAATTCCAGATCATTTGCAATGTTTTGCATCAAAACCAAAATGATTCTTAGTAAGTTTCAGAGCACCTTCTTGGGTAATTATAACAGGGGAGAGTGAATCAAAACAGAAGTAAGGCAGATCTTTACTCAGGGAGAAAAATCAGGTAATCCCAAGAGGTTTTTTTATTTCCGAGGCTTAGTATGTTCAGATAGAGTTCATTCTGACAAGAAGATACAAATTTTCTCAATACATTGTGTGATAAGATGCATTTTCTGGCTATAAATTAGAAAATGAAAATGCTGATATGACCTTTCAAAGAGTATTTTTTTAGACAGCAATTCTGGTCATTTTTGTATAGTCCTGCATTTCACCTGTGTATTTCTGAGTCTGATTTGAGCAGCGTTTTGCAGTAGTTTGGGAGCAAGGGCTTTACCTAAATGTCTTTGGAGACTAATAATAGATTCCTTATGAGAATGTTTCAATATAAATGTCCTTTCTGCAAAAAAGGAACTTTTCACCAGGAAAAAAAGTCAGTGTTATCCAAACTCTGGCTTGTATACATTTCTCACAAGCTTCAAATCCTTATTTTTATTGAAGTGTTTTTAAAGATATGTATATACTGAAAAGGGAATTTCATTTCTATGAATAAACTTCTTTAAAATAAATTCAGTGAAAACTTAAGTAAAAAAAAAAAAGGGAAGCTAGAAAATATTGAAAGGTCTTTAAACCCTGCACAGCGAAACTGACTGAAAAGACCTATTTATGAAACCATTTTAAAGTTACTCTGCATTAATGTTTTTAGTCAAAATAGTGTTAGACATTTTCTGATAAGTTTATGACAAACACAGACCACCCAAGAGACTTCAGAACTTGGCATAAAGAGTTAAGATTTGAAACAATGCTTAAAGACTGAATGCTTACTGCGCAAAAAGGAAATATTTTTCATTTTGCTGTTTTATCAGTCTCGCAAAAACAAGTTGGTGCAGATGGTACAGAGGCTGCTTAGAGATATTCTCAGCCACAGATACTGCCAGACAGCTTACATTTTCCACAAACTGAAATATCCTCTTGTTTTCTTTCTGTGTTTTAGGAACTCGCAACTCTGCTGTGACAGGGTAGAAGCCTGTCACAATTTAACTAATGATAGAATAGACCATTGTGCAATCCTGCACTGAATGAATCTTTTGGGACAGATAAGCAAATACCTAGTACTACTTATGGGAATCCCTCAAAGCAAAAGAAAAAATTGTCTGTCTGTATAACTACAGAAGTGTCAGGAGACCTTCAGTTTCAGAATCATGAAAGATAGTAGAAATGGATCTGAAGAAATCCATGTGCACATCTGTAGTGAAATCCTGGCCTAACTACATCTATCAGAAAGATACAGTTTTTACTTCACTGGAGTCAATTTTTTCCTGATGTCCATCTGTTTCTATCTGTCCTCAGTGTATAACAACTTACTTTCATGTATCCTGTATAAAATGGTGAAATGTACACAGGCATGAAGCCAGCTTTCTGTCTTGTCAAAAGGGTTATAATCTAATATTCCTCTGGAAAAATATAAGATCTAGTCATTTTCAGTTGTTCTAAATGCCCTTTTCTCTTTCTATTTGCACACTGCCTCTGGAATGCACCAGGAGAAATGTGTTTTTCATCAGAATTGAAAAACTGTGAACCGTCATCAAATTATCAGATAGGAGTTTTGAGATGTCAGCCTTCAAAACAGGTGCCATCTCCCATGCGGCAGAGAAAAACATCACACTGTAATTCATTAAGTGTTATATTCTTTAAAGCCTCCCCAAAGAAAAGAAGTCAACAATGAACAACTGGTAAAAGTCACAGATCTACAGAAAGAACATGTATTTCATGCAGTATCATAGAATCATAGAATGGCTAGGGTTGGAAGGGACCTCTGGAGGTCATCNGATTAGCCTTCTGGGCTGCCAGTGTGCACTGTTTGCTCATGTCCAGCTTCTTGTCCACCAGCACTCCCAAGTCCTTTTCTGCAGGGCTGCTCTCCATCATCTCATCCCCTAGCCTGTATTGATAGTGGGGATTGTAGTATGATGCAGTAGTTTCTCTATATGGCTTCTGCAAACCTATAAACATTTAGTATTTTAATAAGTTTAAACAAAAATATTGACTTTGAAGAATAGTATTGTTCCAGAATATAATAAAATGTATTTCAACTTTTTCTACATGCAGTATATGCCAATAAGCCAAACACAATATTTAAATAGCTCTGAAACAGTCACAGAATAATGGAAATCACACAAAATATGGCCCATAGTAATTTTTTAAGTATCTGCTACAGGGCCAAAGTAACTCCTACAGCATTAAAAAGGAGCCTCTTTTACCATAGTGAGTGAGCTGTTTGGTTAAGTTTCTCAGAAGTTATTAGGAACTCAAGTGCCTCATTTACATACGTGCCAAATTTCTTGTTCCTAAAAACCAGATCTCATTTAGAAAATACTGCATTAAGACTGTTTCAAAAATAGGACCTCTTAGAGGCAGCTGCAGAGGCATTCAAAATAATGAGCAACTTCTTAGTACCTTGGCCTTGATTGTTTATTAATGTTTGTCCCAAAAATGTTCGCTTCTAATTAGATGACAGATTGCAAAATTGTAGGATCATTGTCAGCTACATTTACAGTTACCTTATTAAGAGCATTCTGAAAGAACCTACATTCAGTGTAGACATACTCACTTTGTAATGGAAGAACTCTGTATGGTGAGAAAGACTGGAAATTGAAATGATATTTTTCTTTAACTTTAGTGAAGTGTGGATTTCACTTGTTATTGAACTAATGTTTTTCTTTAGCTGTTAGCAATGATCCTGGAATTCTGTGTTCTACACCAAACTCGGAGGGGGGGAGAGGGGGGACACGGGGATGTGCCCCCTCAAAAATAAAATGAAATCTGAAAGAGAGCAGATAGCAGATCTATTTCTAAATATAGTATAACAGACTTCACCTTCTACTAGCAGAGAAATGTTGATTCAGGACTCTCAAAGAGCCATACTTGAAGGATGCTGTTCCATGAGTTTGAAATATTATAAATTTTCATCTAAAACAGGTTGTGTTATTCAACAGATTAAAATGGCAAAACCAAATACCTATCATTGAAGGATTTTCTATTCCTCAACACTCATGAGAAAAGAGCTATTACTAGCCTGGGAAAAGACTCCATTTCTTTTTCTGACATAGAAGGTAACTTTCAAAATAAGTACTTTCAGACCTTTCATTATCTCTAGAGTCAGAAATCTTATGGGAAACATTTCTTTTTTTCACAGCTCAAAGTAGTCTGTGCAATTCTTGTCTCCAGGTATATTTATACCTGTACTTCTTACCATGAAGGTGGAAATTGATGTACTTTTGTCATAAGCTGGCATTAATTCACATTAATTCACATTTAGCTAGTACTTCTTAAAATTCTCTACTCTGAAAAAAAAAAAAAGACAATGCTTAATGGCTCATTTCATTTAGTGTAAGAGTTACCAAATAATTTTGAATTTTATTCTTACTCTACTTAATTATTTAATCTTGCAGACTATCTGAAACAGAAACTGAAGCAGAAGCAAGAATTTTAAGTCTGACTGAGATTAGGGTGCTGTATTTTTGACATGTTCCATTTAGATACCTGAATGAAACTTCACTTTTATTAAGAGGGGTGAACAGTACTTGAACAAATTATTCAATCAGGCTAAAGAAAATGAGAAGATACTGTATTTGCACTCAGAAATCTTAGCACAAACAGGTCTGCTGTAACATTACTTTAAAAAAACAGTCAATTAAATGTATCTCCCCATAGCCAGTTTAGAATTGTTGACCTCTTCATATCCATAACTTTAACATTGTGTCATCTGTTTTCACATGACTTCTCTCCAAACAGTTTTCAAGGTTAATTTTGCCATTACTCCCTCTGACAGGGTAAGGAGATAATTCTGTCTTCTCACTAATTTCTTTCTTTTCCCGCTTGTTTGATATCAGTAACTTCAACCAAGGCGAAATGAAGTTTTCGTCTTTTGTCAAGGCCACTGTTTGAATTTTTCTCTCTGTTGTATTTCTAAAGGTAACATTGATAGTTCAAAGGATGTAGAAAAAACAGGATTCTTCTTGTTAGTGAGATTGCTGAGAATGTTGTGCACCTAAAGTGACAACATTGTAAGGCAAGCTGCTGTATTTTTCCATTTTTATTTGCTCGAACTTGGTCAAAAGTATTTTCCTCTGTGATTGTGTAACTGGTTAAAAAAAAAATCTGTTAGTCACAGTGTCAAACATTAGGATATGAGTTAACTGTATGAGCCTTAAAGTTTTACTTTTCAGATCATGTCCATGAAAAAGTAAAAAAATACTATTCTAAATATAAACATGCCTTTTTTTTTTCTTTTTATTTGGAGAGGGTGATGCTTTTGGACACAGGAAGCTTAGTTGTTGACAAAATTAACAGATTCAGACTTAAACTAAGGACTAGAGGTAATGGCAGTACTACATATCAGAAATCCCTTTTGTTAATGCACATCTTTCAAGTTTGAACAAATTCTTAAATACTAAAATACGAATTTTTGTTCGATGTAGAACACAAAAAAATTTGGGGCCTCTGTGAATCAATATAATTACAGCCCACAAATCTTCACTCATTCACACTATCTGAGGATCTGGTCTACAGGAGGTGCATTACACTTCGCTTTTGAGGCTAACAGATTGTTCAGATACTCTACCACCATTTCCTAATCACCAGAAAAATGCTTGGGACTACTCAAAATCTTGTGAGCCAATCCACATATTTTATTCACATGTAGGATTTTTTCTACACACACTTTTTTCAAAAAGTACCCTATATATATTGAACTATTGCATTAACTGTAATAAGAGCTCAGGCAAACAAATGACAGTGAAGCTAATCCACACACACTACCAAAAGCTGCTACCAAAAGTCCTTTAGCTGATACACTGACATAGAACTACAACAACAATAGAGAAATGAACTCATAACTAAAGATTTGATTCCAGTATGCTGTTTAGCATACATTACCTATTTTGTTTCCAGCTGGAATATATACAAAACCCAGTTCGTGGCGATTGCACACAATCACCAGTTACAGCATCCTGACAGAGAAGAATGATTATTTTCTGGCTATTTCTACTCTGAAGGTGTAGTTCTGCAGTGAGGCCAGCCAATCTTTTACTAAAGTGGGGAGTCTTACTTTCCCCTTCTTTTTCCCTACACCTTGCTAATCTGACTGAAAACTACTTTTTTGTTGTTGTTGAATTAATCTTTCACTGAAAATTATCTAGTGAGTTGGAGAGGTACACCAAAAGCCAGAGCCAGCACAGAGTAAGCAGCAGAAACAATGAGGCTGGAATTCAGAGAGAAAATGAAAAGGTAGCAGATTTCAGATAATATCAAGAAATGGAAGCTTTAGAACTGACTCATTAAGGATTTGCTCCCACCAGTATCTTCCTGTTGAACAGGAACATCTGTTCAACATCTTCATGTTGAACAGCCTGAATTCACTGGTATTATACTGAATTCATTAGTACTTCAATTAGTGTATTAATGAAGCACAATGAATGAAGAAAACAAAATCACCTAATTGAGGAGAATTTTATAAACTGCTCACACATGCTCCTTTCTAATGAAATATAAGGTACCAATAGTTCAAGTACTTTCAGCAATGCTTGACTTTAAACATTACTTTTTTTATTTCCTTGAAGTGAATGAGTCTGCAGGGACTTAAAATGAAAATTATGTAAGAGTATACCTACATGCTGGATTTGAGTGATCCACTCAAGTCATACAGGAAGACAAAATTCAGATACAAGAAGCTAGTAATGCAAAGCCATTTTGTGGAATGTTCATTCCACTGTACTTATCTGGCAGAGAAACAGAGGCTTTGGGCAGCTTATTCTCCCAGTCATACAATAAGCTCAACAATCTTTTCCAAGGAACTGTGGAACAAGTTGTTTTTTCTATTGAGGAATTGTCAGCTACTGAGCTGTTTAGTCTGTTTCCTTATTGATGCTCTGGGGAAGATACCTGCATGCAAAAGTATCTAGCGAACTTTATCATATATTTAAAACAGATCACTTAACACATAATGGAGCACCACGTTACTGCAGAGATCATTTGTGAGAGAGTCAGTGCCCACCATCAACATTTCAGTAACTGTTCAAATTTAGCCTACCCTAATGTGCAAAATCAAAATCAATTATTTTTATTTTCCCTTTAAGAAAGTTGGGCTGGTACTCTGGCAGCCCAGAACAATTTGCAGTTTAAAATGGCTCTGCACCACATCAGTGAAAAGTACAACTATGGATGTTAGAGTTCTACCCACACAAACACATAGCTAAGCATGAGTTAACAGTATTTAGGAAAAAAAAAAAAAGCCACACTTAGAGGGAGGAAAGATGCCAAATATTGAAAAGCATGAGAGCCTTTCCTCCTTAACATGAGCAGAAGGGGCCAATTCCAGTTAAGGGCTATAAAAACCTCTTCGGGTAGTTTCAAAAAAGTGTTTGTATTGGTTAATATGCATCAAGTGAAATTTAAAAACAATCAGATTGAAAACCTTAGTTTAAAAACTCCCAATTAACTCTGCTAGTTATACTGAATTTCTGTTGCATATGTGTGGTTAAGCTAGGTTTCATCTTTGATTTGTAAAATGCTGGCATGTCATATATTATTCAGACAAAACAGAAAAAAAAAATAAAGACCAAGGCCACTCTAAAGCCAGTAATTTTGCTGGGAATCCTTCACTGACTTCAGTGAACACTGAATCAGATCTCTGAACATGAATTTGTTTCACTTTAGTTTCTTAAGATGTTTCCTGCAGTTTGCATACAATCAACTTTGTTCACCCTACTTGGAACAGAAAAACAGTTTTGAAGGCCGACTACTGTATCTTGCATTTTTTAGAAGTTAAGATGCTTGCCAGCTTCATTCTTTCAGACACAAAATATCCAAGCTTTCTTTCAGACACAAAATATCCAAGCTTTCTTTCTAACATCTTTAGCCGTTCATGTCAGCAGCTTTTTATATTTATGCTTCAACTATCTAGGCAGAGTTCACGGACCTTCATTTTAAAGCAATTTAATTTAATAAATAAACAAACCAGAATTTAATAATACATCTTGTTACAGAACGAGAAATCAGCACTTGAAAACAAGAATGCTCCTTTTTTCTTATATAATGCTTATATAAATCAATTCTATGAAGATGAACATTTTTCGCAAGAACCACTCACCACCTGCTTTTATGCAGTGTATTTTCCTGAAATAAATTTTCACAGATTCTACTTTTAGCTATATATCAAAGGCTTTAAAGCACTGAATAATGAAATAATTTACATTTACAAAAAAACCCTGAAGTTGAGCAGAATGTTACTATATGAAAATTTCAAAGCAGCCTAACATTACATATTATGTACATCCATATTTTTCAGTTATGCTTTCCATTAAATAATACAAATAATAGTATTTTAATTGCATGTTTTTCCAGGTAGGTATGTTATGATACAGAATAAATTAAAAACCTACAACCTGTCTGGGTCACAATTTAAACTCAGCAGCTTTTTCCTGTAAAGTCCTTGGCAGCTGCCCAACCATCTGTTAAGAGGCTGAGCATTGATTTATGTGGTAAAATGCATAAGGCAATGTAGGGCTGTAATTTCATTGAAAGGAGTTCATCTTTAGAAAGATCCTGAATGAATTCTATCAGACACATTACCCCCCCCAAAAAAAAATTCTTGCTTCAAACAGCTAATTAAAAACAGAAGACAGGGAGTAGGTGAAAACAATGAGACAATTAGTCTCACAAATTAGTGCTGACAAAGTAGTCAGCATGGTGAGCAACCACAGCAACCTACCTATCAAGAAATTTCTTACAGGTATCATGGCAAAATGTGAATTTTAACAGAAGATTTCTACAAAGTTAATCAAAGCCATTTTGTAGAGTAGAAAGCCAAAGATTCTCATCTGAAAAAGAAACAGTGAATGTTGTCATTTTGGGTTAATCGGAGGTACAAATTAACTACTCAGTAGTGAACACGAGGAGTGTGATACATTTACTGATTGTATATGAAAGGCCTTGAAAGCAACAGGAAAATAAAAGGCAGCTCCTGTTTTATACAATAGGAAAGAGGAAGGCAAAATGCCACAAGCTGCTTCTAAATAATGCTGCTGTACCTGATGTATATTTTACCTTCTATAGGGCAACCTACTAAGAAACATAAAAGCTAATATTAAAGAAGGAATATTTCTTTTTTAGGCATAACCAGAAAAAAAGTGAAAATAGATATAAAAACTTTTCTTAGAGCAAGATAAATAAGTCATCACATACCTACATCACAAAGCATTTAAACACTAGAATCAGAATCACAGAATTAGTCCTAAAAATAATCCAAATTTAGGCCAGCGTAGCCCAAAGCACTTTTTAGAATATAGCAACAATTCTTCAGAAAGCTTTAAAGCTATCTTCAGAATGTGCATTTTAATTACACTTGTTCATAGCTGCATAAAGACAGAAACCAATTGAAATCACACATATATACTTATACAAACATACATGTACCATCCATACTTCTAAGAAAATAAAATTGTGGATACTAAACATCCCCCTGTGTTAAGTGTCTGAAATTGTACTTATGATCATTGTGTTGCTAATCAGAAAGGCCCACTGATCCGAGAAAAAAGAAAAACAAACAAAACTTTAAAAAGAAATATGGGTCTTAAGATAAAGGAAAGAAGAAACCAGATATATAAGAGAGTGGGTATGTGTTCCGTTGTGAAAGCCACCACTGTTAGGCTGGCAGATCCTATTCCAGTCAATATTTATCTTCACTCTGTATCTAGAATATGAAGAGTAACTCACGCAAAAAAAAAACCTACCCAAGTTTCATTTTTTACCTTCCTCCTCTTTTTGGACATTACACAGAATGTGCAATTATGAATGATTATGAATGATATGCATTCCCATTTTAATTCAGGTGCTATGGTAGAAGGTCTAACACATTATTTCTACATTTAAAATGTCTAAGAAATTCATTAGAAAAGGCTCTGTCATGTCCAAAGTTTTTTGAGAAATATTTTTCTAAAACTTTGGGCTTAGTTTGATTATAAATAGTATCTTGAGCTACCTACTCAAACTGCTACTACATCTTCACCTTCTAAAAACTGTGCATCCAGCCTGATCATGCTTTTCCAAGCTGCCATACAGGTCCAATGGATTACGTTGTAACCTATTTTGTTTCAAAGCTACAAATCAAGAAACATAAATCTTGTGGCTGATGGAAGATAAATCTGGACTTTCTCTCATGTCTGTGCGTTACAGCCCAGTTAGCTTTCGCTTCTGGCTTTAGGTACTCTATAACAATTATTTACAAAAGGACAGATGACAAATACGGTCTTTGATTAGCAATCTAGAACAGCCTTTAACATTAGAAAGAGACTGTCCAAACAGTGCCTAAGGATTGGCAGCTATATACAATTAAGGATGTTCTTTAATTTGGCCATTAGATTTTAAATATCAGTTTTAAAAATGCCAAACTTGCCCTCTTCCCAAGGGCAGTGATCAATAAATAACACCAAGCATACTGGGATTGCTTTTTTCAGATTCGTTAGCCTTGACAAGTGTATGTATTCTATAACCACAAAAACACCAGACATCCTTTAAAACAGCACTTCCAGTGATTAAAATGAATTGTTAGCTCCACTTAAATTTAGCATAAGACATGTTATCTAGAATTACTGAAGTTTGAATGGAAAAAGTGCATGAGTTTATTCAAGCTATTGTTCAGTGTAGGAATCAATTTGGACATGTCTGCCCAACTTACACACTGAAGCTAAGGAAAGGCTGATCACTACTGACAGTTCTCATGATCCTAAAATTACCAGTTTCTGGAGGTGTATAAGAATACAGAAATTAGTCTTTCAAACATTTGAAATAAGCAGCATCACCTCAGGTTAATTGCAAAATACAAAAAAAAAAGGGTTCACGCACTAACCAAGGGATCGCTGCTTTTCCATCTCTGCAATTATTTACAGCACTAAATAATAAAAAAATTCCCAAAGAAAAAAACCACTCTGAGACCCATAAATAAAGCCTTACACAAACACACATGCCCCTACTTACCCATAAATTAAATTAAAAAGTCCCTTTCACATTGCTTAAGACACCAGCTAAGAGAAAGCTCTGGTGTAAGCTGATGAAAAACGTGTTCCAAAGCTTCACAGGTGCTATAATCTGCCCTTTTGAAAATACATTAGAAGATAGAATTAGTGAGATTAGAAATGCCAACTAACTGCTCACAGGGGCTTGAAACAATAAATATCCTCTAAGTGAGTGCTACATAATTCATTTGACTCTTTTTTCTTTAAACAGCAGCTAACAGCCGTGATATATATACACAGCCATGATCCACATATCTATATATATACACCCAAAGTTAATTGCACATATATCTTTCTATAGGAAAATGTTGTTAAATATAAACATTTATGATACCAAATTATGCATACAACACAAAGTCTTGCAGACTCCTGTCCTTGGGCGCATTAAAATTTCAGGCTATTTATTTTACACTAGCTACTACATGAATGGAAAACATTTCAGAAGTCATGCCTCAAGGTTCAAAGGGATCAGATCAACTCTTGAAATTCAACATCAAAGGCAAAAGATTGACTAGTGTGTTTGTTTCACTATCTTATTTTAAAATTTCAGTTGTCTGCTATATTTATTTCTGAAAAAAACACATAATTTAATAGAGGTTTAATTCTGCAGTCCAAATCAAAACCAGCTATGATTATATTCTTAAGAGAAACTGATAAGTTACAAATCAACTGTATTGGATATTTTCCCAATCCACAAAAAAATAATATCAATTATAAACCACAAAAATAAAGAGGCTGCTCCTTTATACACAAGTAAGCAATCTTACAGCTCTCAGCAAGAACACTTAACAGAATAACCACTCCTGTACATGAAGATGAAAGCCTCAGACCACACTCTAGAATTTATTAAGGTCTCATGTTGATATAGCTTTTAACTAAAGCTTCTCATACCATCTAATATCAAAACACAACCTTCCCCCAAGTTCGGTGATGTTTTCACCCCTACATTAGATGGCCTACCTAGGACTCAAGACTAAAGCATAAGTAGTGCCTATATTCCAGCTGCTAATCCAGCAATTTAGTATTCAATTCCCTAAGAATTCATATTACAAATCACAAAATATACAATACTTGCTTTGGGACAAAACTAGGATAGCATCAGACCAGAAGCACAGAACCTCTCTGAAGAAAAATTCAAAACATGAAATGTAACTTCTATAAAAATCTAAGGAAGATTCATCCTAAACTAAGAACAGAAATCTTTTTATTTCAAGGCACCGTAGACAAATCAGAATGCCACAACTGTTCATTGTGACAGGAAGGAAAAACTAAACCTGGGGTTACAAAACAAAAATCAGGAAATTAAGGAACCTTTGATGCTGAAAGATGCTGAAAGAATACACTTAATGAATTTAAGGAGTGTCCAAATGTATGAATAAACAACAGCATGTAACAGTTAATACTATGGCTATTTGTGACACTGAGTTTCTCTGGATTAATTTGAATCAATTCTAAACAATTTTAGCTGATCACTCCAGAATTCTAATATGTAAAATAGATGATTTTTACATAAGAGATCGAGTGTTATAGCATAATAAAGGTCCCAAAAGAAATAGAGCAGCTTGAAAACAAATGGTTAAAGAATTTGTTAGCAAATAGGATTAAATATGGTGAAAGAAGTTTCCCAGCCTTGGCATCCAGCAGGGAGCCTCACACTGGTGCCTGGATAAGCAGAGAAAAGCCTTGTACACAGACCTTGATATCTCCACAGTAAAGTCATATTTGCAGTGAAGGACATTGATACAGACTCCAAAAAAGTGTGTTGGGGAAAGGGGGGGCTTAGACAGAAAACACAGCACAGGCTTTGAGAACAAGAAGTCCGTTCCCAGATTTACATTTTCCAAACACCATTGACGTATGTGAAAGAAAGCACAGATGATAAATTCTCGTTCTCAGTGGACATTTCGAGACATCACTTTAATTATTCCTATCAGTCCTGCTGTCCGTTGCACTCCCATTTCTACCTCCCCCAAAATATGAATGATACTGTCCATGTTTTCAGCAGTTTTACAAAGCAGTGCTTTTTGTGTACCCAGTCTGCAGGTGCAGCAAAGACCTTGGCAAGGGGCAAAACGATTATCACTTACGAAAACAGTTACATAGTATTGTTCATAGTTCTTCAAGGTCTTGAGCAAAGCATAAATTCTCACGAAAAGGACGTTACTGCAATTCAAGCATCAGACAGCTAAACAGGTAAGACTTGCTGCTGGTTTTAGAGATGATTTTAAAGTATTTTGTAACTTATAACCTTTTTTCCCTCCTCTCTTTCATGCATTTGTTCGGTAATTTAAATAGATATTTTCACAGTCTCAAATATTATGCCATAGTTAAAGTATATTGTTGCTGACTTACAATTCATCTTCAGGTCAATTCTAGGGAGATTATTTCATTTTTTCTAAGAACACTGCATTTTCTTTTATGCATTTCAAAAAATGAGTTTGCACTTGTGAATTAACATACTAAATACTGTTAAGACTCTGCTGAATCCAGACATTAATGTTAGTTGTCTCAAACTTTTACCTCTGTTCTAGCCTGCATTAATTTTTAATATCCTTGTAGTTCAAAAGAAAAGGTACTGTGTAAAGAATAAAACTTATTTTTACTCTCCTTAATCTACACATTTGTATTCCAGGTTTACTCTTGTCACAAGTGGAGCTGGTCTTGATCTGGCTCGTTGTTCCTTTTTCCTATGCATATACTTCTTTGAGAGCTGGGTCTAAAGAGGCATAGAGCATGGGAAAATGGGGCAACTGAGGTACTTCACCGTTTATTTCAAACAACATTGCCAACGTGACTGTAGAAATGTATGGAGAAAGATATATGAAGAAATGAAAGGTTAATGTTTGAAACTCAACCATCAAAAGCTGAATAAAAAGATATTGGTGTTATTTACGGTGATATAATGGTTGAATGTTGGTTTCATCTTAAACTGATTTATCACAAGAATAATATTTTAAGCATGTATCCAACTCCAGTATTTAATACATCGCTTGGTTTAAAATATATGCATTGCTAAGAAGCTACTTCTATAGTCTTTATTCCTAGAAACATTCAATTGAAAGTAATGTGAGTATAGTCAAACCAACTGCAAAAATACAACTCTTTGGACATATCTCACATTTGCTGGGAGTCAGCCTTTAATGAATTCAGCTAGTGCTGACTCTGCCCTGCAAGGCGCAGTCCTGTAAATGTTACCCAAGTAGACTATCTTCAATGTACTCTTTATTCTTAGGACTTGATCCTTTAAGAACCTAAGTACCTTTTACATCACCCCTGCATGTACAGAATTGCGATGTCTTCCCTTTAAAACACAGACAGTTAATAGTAAATCAAATAACAACATACTAATTTTTTTTTCTTTCACCCACAGGTATCTTGGAAGCAGAAGCACAGAAGTTCTTTTGGGTTTTTTATCCAGTAAAAAATGGTCATTAAACACATTTCTAATGCTTCTGCCCAATTACTTTTATTTACTGTAAGTAGCAGTGTATCGCATCAATTCTGGGGAAAACATAGATGTTAACAGTAAATCAAATAACAAACATGCTATTTTTTTTTCTTTTCTCTCACCCACAGGTATCTTGGAAGCCGAAGCACAGAAGGTTTCTTGATTTTTTTTCATCCAGTAGAAAAATGGTCATTAAACACATTTCTAATGTTTCTGCCCACCTACTTTTTTTTACTCTAAATAGCAATGTATCACATCAATTCCAGGGAAAACATTCCTATTATAAAAATATGTAACTGTACATATCACACCTCAAATAAAAACCTGTTTCAGTCACAGACCAAAAGTTTACATTACACTGTCATCACAAATCTAATCTAATCTAAATTCTAGTCTTATAAAGCTCTGTGCTTAGAAAAAGCACAAGTAGGTGCATTACAAGCCATATTACTCAGTGGTTATTGTTATGCTATATACTATTCAAGCCTAAGTAAGTATTTTTGAAGCTACTGTTTCATATATCTGTAACATAATAGTAGCAGAAGACTATTCCATTTATGTCACTTTTTTTCCTGAAATTAAAAGGCAATAAAAGAATTGTATACCTGGTTGTGTTTTGTTTGTTTTTTTTTCACTGATTTCATATCAAATCTTGGGGAATGGAGTTGCATAAACAATACATTGCTTAATTCACTTGTGAGAGAGAAAACCTAATAACTGTAAGATCAAGAGGAACCTCTAGAATTAATGCACATGAGTGTGGAAAAAAGGCATACAAAACAAACAAAATATAAATAAACACTAGACAAACACACCTGTAACTCAATTTCCTCAAATTCCACAGAGATTTCATGTTCATGTAAAATAAAAAAAAAATTGCAATTTTAATAGAAAAGTGTTTATTTTACCTTTACTACACCTCTTGTATAACAGCTTAAAACAATTCCTAGAACCCTATGCAATAGAACTACAATTGATGGTGGTTTTGCTTTGTTTGATTGTTTTAAAGACACAGACCACACAGTTCAAATTAAGAGCTAAGAGAAAAATAACATCACCTTAGCTAATCACCAAGATGAAGTCACAAAACAGTATGATGAACATAACATACAGAAATACATGCCAAATCATTGAATAGTAAATAGTGAAGTAAAATGAAGAGCTAGAAAAATGCAAACACTACAGTACAAAGAAAATGAGTATTAAGGACTTTACTATCCTACAACTGTATTGCAGTTGGTACCACTGCATGAATTAAATGGCCAGTGAAAGCTTTAACAAAATGCCTTTGCACAAATATATTCCTACTGTTAAGTCTATTTGTCATTTCTTATATAACCATTGGGAAATGGGGGGGGGGGGGGGGGGGGGGGGGGGGGGGGGAAAGGT
>VWZO01022250.1:71915-91873 GCA_013396975.1 Bucco capensis
GGGAGAGGGGAAAAGTGTGAATTTACCTCCATCTGCAGAAAAAAGTACAAAATGTTTGTTATTAAATAACATAAAAATTAAGCAAAGTATGAATCAAGATAATGATGAACCATTTGCACGAACAAGGAAGCACCAACTTGAAGAGGACTTTAGATTACTAAAAAACAAGCTTTGGTTGCACTACAATAAACATCAAACATGTCACATTACAGTGACTGGGGTATAATCATGCCACCTCCATGTGCTGTACAATTGCTCTTCTGTATTTTGTAACATGTATTGGAAGCAGATTTTTCCCTTCTGGAAATTTTTTGCCACTGTATCTCATGTAAAAAAGATTTGCTGCAAGATTCTATGTTGTACTGATTTTGAACTAGATAATTGGTATGTATTTTACACACAATTTAGGAATATCAGCTTATGCTTATATGTGATACTTCCAAGCTAATTTAAAGCATTGGAGGTCTCCATTCTGAAGTCACACATACAAGTAAATGATTTCACAGCTGGGAATAATTTAAAATTGGAAACTATTTATAAATGGGAACAAAACTATAAAAAATAAATTATTAAACTTAGCAGCTCAATAAACAGTGTAAACATGTGTGCATCTCAGGTATCAGGAGAAATCATTCAGTAAGGACAGATACATCTTCTTGAAATCCTGGTTACACATATTGCCCTTCAGAGCAGAAATACCATGCAGGAGTTTCAAGTTACTCATCTATACATTCAGCAAAGCAACAGCTCTGTGAAGGTACATTTCCCTGAAACACACACAGTTGTCTTCTGATTTTAACTGCATTGTCCTTACAGCTCCCCACACAAACCTCCATAGCCAAAAGAGAAGGTACATTCTACTCCATATACAAGTATATGCTGTTTATCACTTTTTCATATAAAAAACACTTAAGCCATCAAGTTTTGAACTGGCAATAAATATGTGACAGAGGTAATGAAATCAAACACACAGCAAAGAAAACTATAAACATTAAATAATGAACTGCCATCATAATTTCATTTCAAGCTTCTTGGAATAATTTTTCCAATTGAAAAATCCATATTTCATAAGGCAGAACACCCTTAAATATTCCCCAAACATCAGACTATTTCACCAGTCCTAAACCTGTGATATCAATAAAGTATAATATGGCAATTTTTAGAGTTATTCTATGTAGCATGTTATCTTTAGGAATAATCTGTGTTTTCTGGTAAAGACAACTAAGAAAAATAATTCAGTAAATTCTTTATTTCTGGGTTTGGGAGGTTTTTGTTTGTTTTTGCTTTAAATGCTCTAAGGTACTCCCAAGAACAAATACATTTACCTAAAAATACTATATTAAAGAATATTTATTTTATAGTAATGTAATGAATATTATGAAACTACTCCATTGCCTCCAAATATAAAGCACAGTACTAGGAGAAGCAGGAAAGAAGTTAGCTTAATCTAAGTTACAATGCCTACACCTTTTAAACTTTCTGGCCAAAGAAAATCTCCTATTTGTTAGGGTATTGTGTTCTTGCAACTTAAAAGCAGTGAAAAAGATAGAAAGGGTGACACCTCAACAACCTTCTTCCTGGGCTGATAGTCTTTTCCTGAATTTGCCTTGCCAATGTCAGTTTTCAAACCCTTCCATATGTGACTTTAACTTAGTAATGCAACAGCTGGGGGGGGGGAACTACAGCCAATAAAAAAACCACACACACACACCCCCCATAAAAAACCCCACAGTTTTCTGTTATGATAGATGAGGTCTTATTCATGGATAAGCCACTAACAGAAGAATCCAAAAAATCCAAAGAATCAAAAAAAAAAAAATGAGAAGGTAAGTGTAACAGCATTATAAGCTGTCACAGTCATGGAACAGTTCTTCAAGGAGCACAAATATTTCTGAAGTACAACTGCTGCAGGAGAAATTCAGTAGTCCTGATAACACCACTTCAAACCAAGTCTCTGAGATTTGACAGAATTAGAACTCCTGCCTAATCCTGTGAAGTTCTGAGCTGCTAGAGAAAAGCTAGCCTTCAGCTGTTTGTTATATTTTTTCATTTTGCAAAACTATTTTCTTAATCATCTCTTCTTTAGTTTACATATTGGGAAATACTGATAAACACTATAGGTTTCAATTACATCTGAAGCATTTTAATACTTTAAAAAAATCCAACAAAAACCTTCTCAGAAATCAGGCTACATTACCTTCATTCCAAAGTTTTTCATTATCACTGCATGCTATACTCTTACAAGAAACAAGGAACAATG
Organism: Bucco capensis; assembly: GCA_013396975.1. Lineage (NCBI taxonomy): Eukaryota > Metazoa > Chordata > Aves > Piciformes > Bucconidae > Bucco > Bucco capensis. The sequence goes on from VWZO01022250.1 coordinate 74,176, forward strand.
TCTTTTATCAGAAATTGTGTCCTCATATTTGGTAACAATGTGCATTACATCACTGGGATCCTGCAGATCCCATTACTCTCCATTCCTGGTTTTGCTTAGCTGTATCTGAGCTTTAAACTAGATCAGAGAAAAAACCTGCATAGAAAATGAATAACTAAACGGATTAAAAATTCTGTTCCACCCTCAGTGAGATTAGTTCTCTAATCTGATTCATTTTGTACCTGCAAAACCAGATGCATCAATATAATGAAGGAAAAGAAGCAGCAGTTGCTTAAGTTGGAAGGACACTCAAGAATATCTTCGGCACAGCTGTTTAAAAGAGAGGGTTTAGGTTTTCTCTGTACTCACGCTCTAACGCACAAATTCCTGTGACAGATTTGCCCTAGAGAAAAGAGCCAAGGCTTAGCTAGAATGAAATACGTTAATCTCTGCCTTTTTCAAAAACTCACTGACACTTGCAATTTTATTTCATCTGTAACACTACCTGGCAGCATTAGACTAAATGGCAGTGTGAAAGAAATAAGGAATCATGGCCTATACATCAAATACACTATTTTGCTTCAAAACCCAACAAAGCAGAAACGTAATAGAAATTAATCTGAATGTTCATAGTGTAACTGAAAATAAAGCTAAGTCTTCAACTTCATGTTCTAGCATCTGCATAAATTTTTTTTAAGATGCCAAGTCAGTTTTATTACTATACATAAACAAGAAAAGTGCAGTTCTATATGGAAAATTGAGTAGATTAAACAGCTCACTGATGCTGGAAATGAACAGTCCCTTATACCTTCCTCCTCCCGCTGACCTCGCACCACTTCAGGCTAATTTTCTGACCCTTAGCTCTCACCAAAAACATCCAGAAAAAGCAGAACTCTTAGGATTAAGTTTTTTAAGAAACCAAGCAGACAAACAAATGAAAAGAAAAATCACAAACCCCACCAAAACAACTTGAAATATTTTTCTCTGTTAACTGTTTTGTTTTTTTCCTGAAGAACTGCAAGTTAATGAGAATTTACACACCATGCATGTGGAAACAAACTAAGCCCCTAACTCAACTCCTGACCTACAGCAGGTCAGTTTGGAAATAATCTGAGGGGTTTTTTTACTATATTAGCCAAATGCTACGGCTCATTTAATTCATGAGCTCTAATTCTTTCAATTTCAGTGCTTGGACTAGACGTACAGCATAAAAGTATTAGGTGTTTATCTGTTCTTTTCCTCATGAGACTTGTTCCAACTTTTAACACGTCCTACGTGTACTCCCCTCCAAAAAACTAAATGGAACAAAACAGATTTCCCACAGACTCCAGAGCAGAGCTGTTGAAAAACCAGCAATTTCCATAAACTGCCCTCAGCAGTGGCACGCTTCAGCTCGGGGCAGCACCCCGCCCAGAGCGAGCCTCTCCCGCGTTCTCGGCGCTCCCCCTGCTGACACCTCCCCGGTAATCGCGGAAAGAGGGAAGCGACTAAACAAGAGATTAAGAACGACAGTAGTTAGGGCATGTTTGATTTTGTTTTGTTGTTGGAGTTTTGGGGGGTATTTTTTTGTATTGATTTTGGTTTTTATTAAAAATCCTTGCATTTTTATTATTTCTGTGATTCATAATGTATCGAGGGGTTAAATTAAGATTGAGCATTATGTGAATTTAAATTCTAAAAAAAAAGTATTGTTTTGCATTAAAACCTATTTCTTCACTGCAATTAATTAAACTGGTACTCAACTGTTGCTGAATCACAGATGTCTAGAACTTAGCAAATGGAAGTGTATGCTCTTAGCCCATGAACAGATTCTGCTTTGAGTACTGCAAAGCACCACTAAGTGGCGTAATTCAGCACCATCATAAAACACCTTGCACCAGTGCAAGAGAGCAGCATTCACAGGATCACAGAATCATCTGGGTTGGAAAGGACCTCTGGAGGTCATCTAGTCCAACCCCCTGCAGTGGGCAGGGACATCCCCAACTAGATCAGGTTGCCCAGAGCCCTGTCAAGCCTCACCTTGAATGCCTCCAGGGATGGGGCTTCAACCACCTCCCCGGGGCAACCTGTTCTATGTTCCACCACCCTCATGGTAAGGCACTTTTTCCTACTATCAAGTCTAAATCTACTCTTCTCCAATTTAAAACTATTGCCCCTTGTCCTTTCACTATAGGCCTTTATAAATAGGTCCTCTCCAGCCTTCTTGTAAATTCCCTTTAGGTACTGGAAAGTCACTAGTCCCCTCAAGGTTCACCTGGGCCTACCTCTCCAGCTTGTCCAGGTCCTTCTGGATGACATCCCACCCCTCCAACTTATCAACAGCACCCCATAGCTTGGTGTCATCTTCAAACTTGCTGATGGTGCACTCANTTGGATGCGACCAGCCAGCCAGCCAGTTTCTTATCCACTGAACAGTCCACCCATCAAAACCATAGCTTTCTAACTTGGCCAGTAGAATGTTACAGAATCACACAGAATCACAGAATCGATCGGGCTGGAAAGACCTCTGAGATCATCAAGTCCAACCCTCCATCAAGTAAATGTTGTGGGGGGCTGTGTCAAAGACCTTGCAGAAGTCCAGAGAGATCACATCCACAGGTCATTCCTTGTCCACTGAGATAGTCCCACTATCATAGAAAGCCACTAGGTTTGTCAGACAGGATCTGCCCTTAGTGAAGCCATGCTGACTGTCTCTGATCACCTCCCTCTCTTCCGTGTGCCTTATCAGACCTTCTAGGAGAATCTGCTCCATGATTTTCCCAGGCACAGAGGTGAGGCTAACAGGTCAGTAGTTACCAGGGTCCTCCTTTTCACCCTTTTTGAAAATGGGTGTAACATGCCCCTTCTTCCAATCACTAAGGATTTCACCTGACTGCCAGAACTTCTCAAACATTATTGAGAGTGGCTTGGCGACTACATCAAATTCCATTGATGAAGTACTGGAGCAAGGAGCAGAGGACCTACTACTACAGGGTCAAACTAATCTAATCACAACATCTAGAAAAGCTAGCAAAAAGGAAAGCCATGGAAGTAAAAGATATATTCAAAAATAATTAATTATTTACTAAACAGCTACATATGCATCTGTACGTCACTCCAGTTCTTACTTTAGTATTTATAACTGAAGAAAGTATTATACTGATCCATTCACAGAATCACAGAGTGTTAAGGGTTGGAAGGGACCTCTGAAGATCATCTAATCCAACCCCCCTGCAAGAGCAGGACAACATACAGCAGGTTGCACAGGATGGTGTCCAGATGGGTTTTGAGTATCTCCAGAGATGGAGATTCAACCACCTCCCTGGGCAGCCTGTTCCAGTGCTCCACAACCCTCAAAGTAAAAAAGTTCCTCCTTATGTTAAGATGGAACTCCTGTGTGCTAGTTTGTTTGTTTTGGGTTTGTTTTTTTTTTCCATTACTTCTGGTCTTTTCACCACAGAAATAAGATCCATCCTCCTGATACCCACCCTTTAAGTATTTAAGTATTGATAAGATTCCCCCCCACACCCCAATCTTCTCTTCTCTAGGCTAAACAGACCCAGCTCTCTCAGCCTTTCCACATAAGAGAGGTGTTCAAGCCCCCTAATAATTTTTAAGCCCTTCTGTGTACCCTTTCCAGAAGTTGCCCTATCCTTCTTAAACAGGGGAGACTGTACTAAACACAGTGCTCTGGGTGTGGCCTCACCAGGGCAGAGCAGAGGGAGACACTGTCCGTAAAGACACTGGCATTTATTTACATAAAGCAACAAAACAACTGATTACTATGAGGAATCGCACTGCTTCTTCCTCTTCCTTCCAATGCACCAAACATTCCTCTGTTCACGTGTCAGAGCTCATTCACTTCAGCTCTCTCAGCCGTTAAAAACGCATCTAGTTGTTTGTTTTTTTTCCTGTTTCCTGCTAGCTTAGAGACCTAAATGGACTCCCTGACAGATCAGACTGTTGCCTAAACACAGAGCACGTTAAGAAGAGCATGCTCAGAAAGAGGGAGTAAAGAGTGAAACAACTTCCTTCAAGGACAGAGAGCTATTAGTTTCAGTCTGCACATTTCGTTTAGCTGGGTGTGTCCTCTGTATGAGATAGAAATCAATAGGGTACATAACAGTGAATCTGGTGAATGCCCTTAATATTTAAATAATTGAATTAACCTGTCTCCAGTGTTTTGCATTGCTTAGATATTTTCATTGCTAGCCTACTGACAAATCCTACTACAGCTTCTAAACATTAATATTTTACATTATCAGACCAATAGCACAAGAATAATTGTTGCTTCACAAGAAATTATCTTCACAACTGATACAATAACTAAAAACGTATCAATTACAATGAGACAATCCCTAAAGTTGCTTTCACAAGAGAATTAAATAGATAAAAGAACACATAGCTGTACGTGATACCAAACATTTTCATTGAGATCTCACTCAAGAAATATTATCATCAAATAGAACCAATAAAAAACAAATCAGTTACATCTCCACTACACTTTTCCAGCTTACTATTTACATTCAAACTTCTGGTCATTATGTTTTTGTAGTCTATGTGTCCATAGGAAGTGCTAATATTCAGTGGAAGATGTGATAAATGTTTCATCAGAGGACCCGTGGATTGTTAATTACTAACTATTACAATTACATAGTAATTGTTCTCATGTGATAGTCACTTGTAGCATTTCAATCACTGCACCAAAGTCCTTTCAGTGTGGGCTTTGCCTCACACCATGTTCTGTATCTTAGGTAAATCATCATAATAGCGCTCAATACATAAACATTAGCATTGAGAAGACAGAATTCACTTCAAGTATATGCTCGTGCTTAACTCTTTCATAGCCACTGCTACTCTCTCTTATATTTTCGTTGAGCTCCCTGTTTAGTTTTAACATTGGAGGGTCTAAATGGTCCAACAAAAGTAAAGTTTGTTACGAATAAGGACCACCCCCCAAAAATTTATAAACTGATATAAATATCAACTGAAGGAAATATAACAGAAAGATCTCAAGGAAAACCCAAAACCTGCAGTTGTGAAAAGTCTTTTAAAAAAAAAGCAAACACAAATATATACCTAGCAGAAGACTATACAACTTTTATAGCAGTCACATGCCAACACAGGGAGGTTTAGTCATTATGTAATCTACTTCTGTTTATAATAAATGGGATAGTACTTAAAACATGGGCAGCCACCAGAACGACTTTCATTTTATGTCTGCACATGCTTTTGTACTAACATTTATACCAACACAAAAATATGTTGCCAATGCCATTTATATATTACTCAAGAAGCAGCAAAAATACTTAATGGTATGTCTGTACTGTTTACAGTTAATTAATTAAATCTACTAGCATTGTTTTTAAAATGATTACATTAAATGCAACAATATCCTTAGCAGCAAAAATTCTCAGAGCAATTCTGACAGATCTATGAAAGCTTTTATCACTAGCAGATAAAGAAAAGGAGATTCCTTTAAAAATATACTTGATTTTCAAAGACAGCTTAAGCAACATGAGTTTAAAAGACTGCTTTTCTACAAAAATACTACATTAACTTCCTATGACTTTTGGAAATAAGGCTTTTCTAGATTATTCCAATGTATATATTCCAATATGATCAATAATTGAGTTATTTTTAACAGTTTCTTTTACACTAAAATACAGATTTAGAAACTGACATCATAGTGTCAATCCTTTTTTTGCTTAAATACATTTGTTCACCTATTAAAATAAGCACGATAATAATTAACAACTAGAAACTAATATAAAAAAGGAATGATGTCTTAGTGATCCTTCCAGTTAGATATTATCTCTAATAATAAATATAATTCAATTATTCACTTCAGCAATTGTCTGTGACTTTGTATTATTCCAGACCATACTTCATTGTTTCCATGACTAATTTGGAGGTTTGTTGGACTAAGAACCAAGGTATCTAAAAATATGTGTGGTCCATTTAGACAAATCATCCTGAACTTTTAATTATTTCCCAGTAATTTTTCCATAAAATTACACTAAGGTTTCAAGACTATATATTTTGATAGGCATCAAAGCAGACTACTTAGCGACAATCTCCTCCCTGGGTTTTCTGGGGTTCTTTGTTTTGGGGGGGTTAATATTGAATTCATCTGGTAAATGTAGAAAAAGTATTATTGCAGGTTTGATTTGGTTTGGGTGGGGTTTTTTTCATTAAAAATAAAAACTACCACTTGTAACTTGCATCTTAATTGTTTATAAAAGCTGTAGATTGTTGCGGGTGGAATTAGAAATGCATGAAGACAACTCAAGTGCCATCCCTGTTAGTCCATTCAGATAACCTTTCCAATAAAATTATATGTCAGCTATACAAAGCCATTTCTTTATTTTGAAGGGTATGTAGTCACCTCCTAAAAGTTTCAGCCAAAAAAAGAAACAAACATAAAAAACCAGCAACAAACCAACAGACTGATAGTTAAGAGGATAGTTAAGAGATAGTTAACTGGATAGTTAAGAGAATTTTTGTTTTTACAAAGAGAACAAAAGATTTTATAACTGCAGGTGTATGTATGAAGAATATTCAAAGTCAACATCTAAAAATTTCTTATTTATGTCATACTTCAGCACACTTGACAAACCAGTATGTAAATCTCGTTACATTTTGTGGGAGAAAATAAATTCTTAGAAGAGCTGGAAGAATAGCATTATCTTACTTTTGCCATCTCACTACAAATATATCACCATTCATAAAAACTGACATGAAGTTCTTTGAAGTCTAAGAATTAACATGTCTCAAACATGTTCAGCTCTGCATGAAAGCTAGTTCATTATCTCTGACTGTATAAACTCATGCAGTAGTGACTGTTTATCGAAAACAGCCTGTAAATTGTTAGCAGAGGATAAGAACTGTGCGATCCTAGGCCCACTTCAAACTGTAAAAGTGGTTCTTTTCTCACTCTTATCTGAACCATCCCTGAACAGACTGCCTCTGAACTGTTTACACTCCTCTTCTTTGGTCTCCATTGTAAGAATATCAGGACTGTTAACTTTGAAATGCACATTTCTTTCTTGAGGTGTAGGGAAAAGAGATCATGTCTTAGGACATAAAAAGATAAATTTAAGCCAACTAGTCATTTTCCTAGTCATTTCTTATCCTGTCCAATATCATTTACTACCTATTCAATTATTCAAAACTTCCCACCTTACTGTCTACAAACGACCTAACAAATTAATTAATGTCACTGTGATCTAGTTTCAAACCTTCTCTCCTCGAAGAATTCTTAAAATCTCAGTTACAACATAAACTGAAGTCAACAACTGTACCTCACACTTCAGGTGAAGATGAAAGTCCTACCTGCAGTACTCTGTCTTGTGGACAGCAGTGACAAATATTTAACCGCATTTCAAACTAATAGGTTATTCAAACAGCATTTACCTACTTGACTTGAAAACAAAGCATTGTGTTACTCATAGGTGTATTGGGAAGATACTAATAACAGTATTTCTCCATAATTTTTACCTATTTGCAAGCTCAAAGACTACTTACTTTTTCCCACCTCGAATCACTCACCTTTGCTGGTGGAAAGGCAACAGAGTGCTTCCAGACCTTGCATCAAATAGGCAAGAGGAGCTCCAGATTTGTTCTGAAGTCTCATAAAAGAGGACTCTCTACATCCTCTTTTGTTTTCAATCCCTTCTGAATTCTTATCCTTCGTTCCAGGTGATAAAGATGGAAAATGACGGCTTGGTTCAAGAGCCGAGGCCAGCTTGGGCAGCACAGACCATGACGCAATTATTAGCAGCTACGTGGTCAGGAGACGACTCAAACTGAACTTGGCGCCAGGACAGGTAGCCTTGAATTCTGCTAACTACCTCGTTCAGAGATTAGGCAGATGTAACAATCACCTGAAAGGGGAGATTAAACCACCTCTCAATGAGGTCCTTTGTTCTCGGCCTCATTTGATGCTCTGGGGCCTTTTCAATACCACACCGCGGAACGTGCTTGAATGTTTGCCCCGGAAAGCTGGGGCGGCTTCAGCGAGCGGGCGAGATGGAGAAAGGGCCCTTCTCAATAGAGTGGCTGGCCCAGAGCAGCTGCAGGGAAGCGCGGCCCCTCACCGCAGCCCTCCGGCTCCGTTACCCTCCCGGAGGCCCTGGCGGTCAGGAGGCCCCTGCGGACCCCTGTGAGTCGTGCCCGCCCTCGCGTGCGGGTCGCGCGGTGGCTGTCAGCCTAATGGTCACCGCGAGTGAGACCGTCGCGGAACAGCAGCCGCACGTGCGGCCGCTGCCTACGTCACTGCCTGCAGAGGGAGGAAAGAGCTTTCTCCCCCATCTCTTGACTACCCCATCCTGTTCCACAGCCGCGCTCCGGGACCGGGAAATCACGGACAACAGCAGCGGTAGCAGCCCCAGGTACGAAGCAGAGCCAGGCAGAGGCACCGTGCCCGCAAGGCCCCGCACCAAGTTTTCAGCCGCGCAGCTGCAGGAGCTGGAGGGGAGCTTCCGCGAGCAGCGCTATATCGGCGCCAGGGAGAAGCGGCGCCTAGCCGCCGCCCTGAACCTCTCCCAGAGCCAGGTGAGCACCGCTGGGACGCCCCGGGCCCGCCTCTGCCCTCCGCAGGGGAAGGGAAACAGGACCTGCGCCGTCTCAGCCTTTGCACTCCTGAAAACTGAGGGAGAGGAGAGGCGCCCTCGGCCCCTGTTCGCGTGGATAGGCACCTCATGATGATCGCGGGGACAGTGACAGCTCCTGCAGATGCGGCGAGTCAGGTCACCTGTCAGTCTTGTCCTCCTAGCAGAGAACAAGTTTAAGACGGTTTATATCCCTGCTTCCGCTGGCACAGCTCTGCTGTCCGCCGGCATTTTGTATTAAAACAGAGATGATATGCAAAAGGAAAACGGTGACGATAAAGTTTGAAACGTTTAACATCATAAGCAAAAGTACTTGTATAGTCACCAGGTTTTCAATTTTCAGGCTGATTTTTCCTTTAAATTATGTATGTATTTGGAAGTATTGAAGGATTTCTCTCTGAATGGAGTTAGATTTACTCAGTCCTTCTAATCCACGGTTCATGGACTTGTCACAGTTTGATTCCTCCTCATACCAAGACAGTCTACACTGAATATAGATCAATGTTATTAGCCCTAAATCTTAGAACTTTTAATATATTCTGTTACTCTGATAGTAAGTCTGACTTTAGGATGTATTATATGGAAAGGAGACAAGTGGGTTGGTTCTTGACTTTTTTTTTTTCTTCTCTTCAGGTAAAAACCTGGTTTCAGAATCGTCGTATGAAATTCAAACATCAGACTCAAGATGCCAGGGTGGAAGCTCTTTTCTCAGGCTTATTTTTGCCTCATCATTGTTACACAGATACTGCTACATCTAGCTATTCTCATGAGAGGAACATCAATGTCTCTTCTACCTCTACTGTTTCTCTTCACCCAGCTATGTCAAGCCCTGTCCTGTTACCTTCTGTTCCAGCTCAGTCCCTTCAGCCAGTTTTGCCAAGTCCAGCTTTACTACTGTCCCCTAGCCCAGGATTATCTTGTTACTCTTCTGCAATTCCAGCCATGACTCTAACTGATGACCACAAAAGACTGAGGTGGCAGCTGTATCTTCCTTCTTACTAAAAATGCCAAATATTACCTGTAATCTAAAAAAGAACTGCTAAATATCTTTAAGAGTAATTATTTAACTTTTGTTATATTAAATAGAATGTTTCAATTTTTTAAATAATATTTTGGGATTTATTTCAATGGAGAATATAATTTGCCTGTATTAGAGAAGTAATACTGAGAGTGGAAAACCAGACAATTCCCTTTATTCTTACATTCTTCACCATGCTGTATTGAAACATCTATATAAATTTTCCTACACAAAAATGTGTTTTCAGAAAACAACCAATAATCATGTGAGGATCTACACTGAAAGTGGAGTACTACTTATGCTTCAATTTACAAAGTGATTATACCCTGTAATGGACAAGAGTGTTTAAAAACTTTGGCCATTCTAATCTAGCATGGGGGTTTTTTAAGGGAAGACATCTAAACTAGAGGAAGTGCATTGAAATGGAAAGGTGGCAGCCCTGTGAAAACAAACTGAATAAGTTGTCCAGTATCTGTACCCTTCCTAAAGTAGTCTTCCCTGTTTGTTGATGTAGATACTCCATTTATGTACTTGAGAGGTGAGGCTAAGGGATTAATTGGCAAGCATGTATTTTGATGCCAATGTAGAACAGTTGTTCACAAGTTTAGGTCTCCTGGGATACTCAAAATGAAAATGTTTCAGGTTTTACTTCTAAAGTTTCAGATGTAACTTGGCAACCTCACTAATTTAAAAATGCAGGACTCTGCTAGGCTTGCTATCAGGAGGCTAACATGTAAGGCTGTTCCTAAAAATGCCAAAGCAACCTTTATGGAAAATGACAAAGCTGAGCCTTTAGGGAATAACAAGAAACAAAAGATCTTACATCAGCAAAAAGCAACAGCAACTGGTGTTGCTGTATCTCAGTTTCCTGACCCCAAACATCCTCACTTGCTTGTCAGGTGATGATTAGACTAGAACAGCCTTGTGCCATGCCTTCCCTTCTTCCTGTCTCTCCCCTCGCATTAAGAGTTGTGCTATGGGGCTAAGAAGAGCAAAGTTGAAATCAGTCTTTGGTAGACAACAGAGACATTGAGATACAGGAGGGGACATACTTCCATCTAAATTCATGCCTCCAGTGTCTCATCTCCTCTCTAGTGACAAATAAATCCCGAGCATGCCACAGGGAGGTTGTCCCTAAATCTACTCTCAGGCACTCCTACGTTTCCTACCCAGGTGGAGGATGGGATTCACTTGGAAGAAATTTCTCCCCTCTCCCAACACATACTTGCTCAATGCCATGCCAGGACAGCACTGCTATGAAATGCAGCTGGGCAGCCAAAGGGACAGCGCAGTCACTTTGAACACAGACTATGCCACACAGGGCAGATGCAGCATTAATGTTAATGAACAGTCTGCCCAGTCGTACTTCCCCAAGCTACCAGCAAGTTTGATTCCAACTGCCAGCCTGGATCCTCTTGCAGTTACTACACCTCTGTTTGTAACAATATAGTTGGAGAAAATTCCCTTTGGCTCTTTCAAGTCATTCTTTCGTAAGTGAGAAGCCCACAGGCTATTAAATCCAAACTCTTTATGTCTCACTGGATTGAAGGCTGGAGAGGGAAAATTTAGGCTACAGTGCAGCAATCAACTTAGTTTCTAATGTATTTAGTAGGCTAATTAACTAAACTGCATTACTGTCTAAAAGCTCAAGAAATAATAAGTGTTAACTTATTAATAAGTGTTAACCAAGCTCTTTCAGGAGAGGGGTGGTAACTAATCCCAGGAAGAACTGAAAAAAAAACCACCAACAAATTTTGGGATTGCTAAAGAAAAAACATGAGCAACTCCCTTTAAATATTTCTTCTAAAGGATTCAATTTACTAAATAAAAGGATCAAAATATGCAATTATGGGCATTTAGTGGCAAATCAAAGACCAAATTTGCAGGTTAAAAACCCTTTTAGGCAATACGGCTATGAACTTAGCACAATTATGTTCTTAAATTTTTACCAAGTCTTTGCTTTGGTAAAACTGAAGGCTTAAACTGTTTAGTTCCTGTTTAAAGACACACTGACTTAATATCTGTGATTAACACAGCTGATGCTCTGAAGTGGAAGATGGGACTGGAAATGCAAACCAATAAATTAATATTCAAAGAGACACTCTCCAACAGTTTACCCTTCCTCCAGGGGGGATGCACTCAGCCAAAAGCTCAGTGCAATGCAACTGACAAGGTGCAGGCTCCCAAACACAACAGACACACTGTATCTCAACAGGAGTGTAGGAAAGTCAGGTAAGATGTCTTAAAGCATCCAAGTTCTTTCCCCTTACCAAAACCAGAGTTCAGGTGACCCTGGTGGTTTACACTGCACTAGTGCAATAGAGTTGGCACATATAACTCTGTTCAGATTTATAGATAGACATAGAAAACCAGGGACGTGCAATGAAAAACAGTTCCTTAACACACTTGCTTCAGGCTCAGCCTAATAATTCTGCCCTACACCATGGCAAATTTGGCAAAAGCCAGTTTTTGCTACTGCTTTTCTCCCTTCAGTTCCCTTTCAGGAGCTTGCTTTCATTCTACTATCTTTTGGGTGAAGATAATAGACTACCAATGTTTAAAAAAAGAATAGCCTATCAAAAATTACTAAGAGTGGCATCACATCCAATAAATTTTAATATCAATTATACAAATATAAAATTATTCCTTTTCATGTTTAATTTAAACAAAAAATACATACTCTTCCAAATCAGACAATAGATTTTGAGCACAAAATACATTACATCATAGAACAGTTTTCCCCTTTGCCTACTCCTTTTGTTTTTACTATAATGCATAAACAGGGTGGAATTGCTTGTCCATTTTGCTCTGAATAACTGGGTGGAAAGAGGGATGAGGAAGAAAGTGTTGATGGTAGTATGACAGCTCATTTGCCATGAAGTGATAGCTGCTTTGTGATGCATCGTATCTTGGAAAGGAGACGCTAAACTGCACAGCAGGCACCGGGGTGAAAGGCAAGAGTCTCTGGTGCTGTGGAGCAAACGGGTAATGCAGACCATCCTGAAACAGAGCTGGTGGGCTACCCGTGGGGTAGCTGTAGAGTGAACCAGGAGACATGAGGCTGTGCTGGTGGTCCTGTATCTGCCTCTTCAGTTTCATCCTCCGGTTCTGAAACCAGGTCTTGATCTGAGCAACGAAAGGAACGGGGTGAGAGGCGGAAGAAATAAATCAGAGACTTTGCTTAAAAATAACGTGCAGACTATGAACAGCTGTATTTGGCTTCTTTTGCCATTTTACTCCACTTGAATTGACAGCTTTGAGCTGATGCTTTCACCCTAACCAACCAACGGCAGAGTATGAGGGTACATACATTCAGCAACTTTGTATTAATCACCTTGAGTTTTTAAGACCGTATATAAGCTTTGCAAGGTCTACGCAGATCGCTGTATATTAAGGACAAGCAGTTCACCTTAGTAAGAAATACGAAACCTCAATACCTCCCCTCCCTTGTAGAAAGTGCACCCAAGTTCCCCGAGTGTTAGCTCGTTAATTCCGAGGGACAGCACTACCCTTCCCACAGCCCCTGCTAAACCAGCCCAGCAGAAGACGGCTATGTCTGTTCAGCGCAGGGAAGACCGATACAAGCCCGCCGAGCCTAGCTGTCCCTGCCGGACGGAACCGTGAAGGTTTCACCTCCTCCGGGGCTCACCTGGACCTCCGAGAGACGCAAGGCAGCCGCCAGCTTCCTCCGCTCCGAGGCCCCCAGGTACTTCTGGCGCTGAAAGGTCTTCTCCAGCCGGCAGACCTGCTCCGAAGTGAAGGCTGTCCGCGCCCTCCGTTGCCGCCCTCGGCTTTCCCCCGCCGCCGCTGTGCGCTCCCCACCCGCGCTTTCGCTCTCGTAGCCCGAGGACTCGTCGGCGCTCAGCCAGCCACTGTCGGAAGCTGCAAAGGAGGAGGAAAGGGGTGGCGGTGAGGCCTCTTCCCCGGCTGGAGCGGGTGCCTTTGCCTCCCCTCGGCCTGTCAGGCCATTGTACCAACAGCACTCGTGGTCTGGTGTGTCTCCTCCCGCCCGCTCCCCTCTTCCCTCTCCCTTCTGACCCACCTGGCTCTGACGGGTACAGATCGGTGGGCTCCCGGGGTCTGTCTCGGCCCCGCTCCGCCAAGCAGGGCTTGCTGTCGGCAGGCTGGTTCGGCCGCGCCACCCCTCTTCGGGGCTCTGCTCTGACCAGGAGCGGACTTCTGCTGAGCAAGGTGGGGGCGCGGGGAGGGGGCGGGCAGCAAATGTGGGGCTTGACCCCGCGGGGCTTGGTCTCTGCCAAAGGGAGTTCGGCCTGGTTCATGGCGAAGATGGGCTGGCGCACCACCAGGCTTGGCCCGCACTTATATGGACGCTCCGGTCCCGGGCGGACTCCTTTGCAAGTGTGAACCCACATCAAAGTGGGAATCGAGCAGAGATAACAGCTGCCAGGGAGGGGGAAAGTTCACACGTCTGGCAAATGTCTACTGCCCCTGGCTCCAGCGTGTCTGCGGGGCTCGAGAGACCCTCTTGAAGTGCAAACCTGTCCCTCTCCCCCGGAGGGCTGGGCACGGGCTGACCCAGCCCCACAAACGAGTTTTTAAGATACCGAGGTGTCGAAAACAGCGCGACTTTCCCCACACCGTCGGGGAAGGGACAGGGATGAGGGATAACGTAACCAGGGCAGGGCCTGCCAACCCCGCCGTCGGGCACTTCACGCGGGGAGAGCTGTGGAGACCAGCCTCCCTGGGAAAAGCCATCGAAAATTCCCTATCCCCTCTCACCCTCGGGAACCACGGACGGTCTGTGGGGTTAATAGGGCCACGAGCTCTCTCAGCTAGAACTTGGCGCCGTCTGTCTAGCCAGAACATGCAATCGATCTCCCGAAGAGTTCAGCGATCGAAACACTAAGTGAGCAGCGAAACTCGCACCTCATCAGCTTCAAACTATCCTAATCCACAGGTAGCTTCCCGAGAAGGAGGATGCCCTTGTAATGCAGGGAGGACAGCAAGACACCCGCTAGCAAAGCTTGGTTGGTGAAAGGACGGCTGGGGAAAGGGAGATCCCGGCAGCTCAGCCAGTCTACAGGCTCTTGTGTTCAATTTGCACTCAGCTTTTAGCCACTCCAGTAGAAAAGACCGATCAAGACAGCACTGGCAGTAGCGATACTTGGATAACACACATTCCAACACTCGATGCTTCATAAAGACCATGGGAAGCGATCCCCATCCCTGCAAATCAATAAATGTACTGACAGGACCTCTGTTTCCACTAAAGTCCTCAGGGTTCCCACTACGATGTACAACTAAAAGGAGTGAGCACCATAAACCAGGGTCTAACAAGGCAGGAGCTTGTTTCTTTCTAAGAATACAGCAATAAGCTAGGTTCCCACGTATAAGTAGATGTGAGTCTTTTCTCTTAAAAAAATAAAAATAAGTCAGCCTATGCAGGTCAACTCCCCTCAAAGATCTCCAGTTTATTATGAAAGATCGGGGAGAAAATCATATTCTACCCATTTTCACTATTTCAATTGCTCCTGTAACTCTGTGGCCATGAGAGAATGGGCAATGTGTTATCAACCCCTCCTGCCCTCACAAAGGCTTATCCCAGCTCTAGCCCCAGGGAAGTGATAAAGCCCAGGCACTAGAGCAATACAAATATCTTACCAAGTCCACACAGCTCAGGAGCTGGATTCCTACCGGAGCTTTACTTGCAACACCAGGCCCTAAGGGCAGAGATGTGAGAGGCTGTACTTGCCTGGGCACAGCCCTGATGAAGAGATCAGCCTGTGGCTTGTAGGGGTTAGGCACAGCTACTAATAAAGGTTCACTTACTGCTGGTGCAAGGCTGTCATTTTGGCTGATATGCACAACCCAGTGCACATACCCAAACAGTAGAACACTGAGCTGGAGATCAGGTACCCTCTGTGCATCAGAAACACATGTATTTGTGTGCCACTGACCCCATAATACTACCATAACAGGAGAATTTTTTTCCTAGACACATTTCAATCAAACAGGGATAGACCACTTACTGCTTCTCAAAAGAGCTAAGTGCCTGCACATTACTTTTAATAACTTCTGGATTAAATAACTATTTCTAAACTATTCCACCTGTGTATGTTCCCTCTCCTTTTTTTTCCTCCCTGAATCAAATGCACCACCATACTCACTATCTCTATTTTATTTCAGAATAGCTGTTTCTGAAAAACGCTATGGGTAGAGAAATAGAAGCAGAGAAACTCAGGCTCCACCCTGTATAAACTCATCCATGGCAAGTTGTTCCTTACAGCGCATTGCATTCTACCTGCAGAGCCTGACTGCCATGCCAAAAACAAGTTTAGAGGTAGTATACAAAACCCACTGGGATTCAGCAGCAGCTCCTAAACCAAGCACTGCATGTCCCATCCCTCTGTGGCCCTTTTTAGAGCAGTTTCCCGCTGGTTCTCCAGCAGATGAAACCTATGTCAAGCCAGGCAGCCCTGGGTCCCTTGTGCCCTGCAGTCTCCCCTATCTGGGCACATAGTGACACCCAGGGATTACCACTTAGGGAGAAATATTTCATCTATAATGCCAAAATTAAATCGGGCATGAGATGACCATTCAGTGCTGAAAGAGACCAGAGTGTGAATCTGCATTTATAAATTGCCATCTTATAGAAGGAAACTGTTAACATCTCTGAATAGCTCCTGCCATTTCCATTTCCTTTCTCATTTGGCTGAGGATGCAGGGAAGCAGCTGGCCTGTGTCACTGTTTACAGAAACTAAATGAAAACTGATTTCCCCCCCCCCCCTTTTTTTTTTAAATTAGAGTCCAATCGGTATTGGCTGTTGAAGAACATGTTTATACCCAACCCTATGATCCACTCCGGATGAACAGAGCTGCATCTGTGGACCACAAAACAATGGAACAGATGGGGAAGGGATGGAAGGTGTTATGTGGCAGTTGTAGCTCTCCTTAGAAAGAGGTGGCAGCTTGAGAAACTTGAAAACTTTAATGACCCTGGACCTTGGGAGGTTAAAGGCTTTGCAGATGCAGTTAAATCCTCCCCTCACCTTGCAGAAGTACAGTGCTTATAGGAGGCACAAATTTACTTCCATACAATTCTTTTGTATCATTTGAAAATTTGCATCATTCAATTGAATTAAAAAAATGATAAAAAATAAATCTAAGTTTTTGGGGAAAGTAACATCTTTTCCATATAGAATTCTGTATACCCAGAATTTGGGGATACTGTATTCTCTTTTCTTACATGGCTTCTACTAAGAACATATTGGACCCATTTCTCCAAATCCTATTTCAAAACAGTTATTGTTCTGCATTTGCCTGTAAGCCAAACAAATAAAAGAAACATGCTTGCTTCAAGAAATTTACTGGTATATGCACTTGTAACTTGGTATGATACTCTGAAATTTCGGTGCAGTTGTTAATGCCAGGATGTGATAATTACAGCTAAGGTAATCAGGAAGTGTTATTTTCATGTAAACTCTACAAGACTTCTAGGGACAAATGGTAGGTCTGTCTCACTGGTATGCAATGCAAACATACACAAAGTATAAGCCCATGTGAACAGACAGGACTAGAGCAGCTCTATATTAAGGTATTGTTGAGGAGAAGATTCAGCCCACTACTTAGGCTGCAGCATTCCCTGCACCAGTTACTAGAAGCTGAAGTACTTGTACTCTCCAAGAATGCCACTGGTGGAGTTTATGGCCTCTGGAAAAGGGGGCACACCACTCATAGTGAGTATAAGGAAATTGTTAGGTTATGTAGGGAGATGATTAGAAGGTTCAAGGCCCAACTAGAAATTAATCTGGCTTCAAAAGTAAAAGACTGCAGGAAAAGCTTTTATAAATACATTAACAACAAAAGAAAGAACAAAGAGAGCTTATATCCCCTGCTAGACGCAGAAGGAAAATTAGTAACAAAAGACAAGGATAAGGCTGAGGTGCTGAATGCCTTCTTTGCCTCAGTCTTTAATAAAAGTAACACCTGTACTGAGGGAAGCCAGCCCCCCAAGCCAAGAGATTGGGACCAAAATGCCGCCTCCATAATCCATGAGGAGATGGTCAGGGACCTAGTCCTCCAAGCTGATGTCTAAAAATCTACGGGACCAGATGGGATTCATCCTAGAATCCTGAGAGAGCTGGCAGG
>VWZO01022250.1:92289-106126 GCA_013396975.1 Bucco capensis
GAGAGTACAGAGGTGGGCTACCAAGCTGGTAAAGGGCTTAGAACATAAGCCTTATGAGGAAAGATTGAGGGATCTGGGCCTGTTCAGTCTGGAAAAGAGGAGACTGAGGGGACACCTCATTGCTCTCTATAACTACCTGAGGGGAGGTTGTAGGGAGGCAGGAATTGGTCTGTTCTCCCTGGTAGAGAGTGATAGGACAAGGGGAAATGGATTGAAACTGCGCCAGGGGAGGTTCAGGTTAGATATTAGGAGGAATTTCTTTACTGAAAGGGTTGTCAGCCATTGGAACAGGCTGCCCAGGGAGGTGGTTGAGTCACCGTCCCGTCCCTGGAGGGGTTTAAGAGATGGATGGATGTTGTGTTGTGGAGCATCATTTAGTGGGGTGATAGGGCTAGGAAAAAGGCTGGACTCATGATCTTCAAGTTCTCTTCCAGCTGTAACTGTTCTATGATTCTATGGTGTGCCAAGTCCTTCAACATACCTAGTTTTGTGTGATACCATAAGAAAAAATGGCCACAAATTGTAGAAACAGAAGAGCAATCCTTCTCAAGAAAAAGAATTTCTAGCATAAGGTGACAAATCTTCAGGTTCCAAACTGCCTTCTATTAGCCATGTTTTTAAGAAGTAGTTAATGAAAAAACAAATCAGCATCCTGAGCAAACTGTCATAGCATTTATCATGGATTAAGAGCTGATGTACTAGGTCACCAGATCTGGGACCTGCTGGGCTAGTAATTTACTGGCTCCTATCATAGTCAGATCTCATTTATCTTTCTGAAAAGCCTATTTGAAAGTCTTGCCAAAACTGGAGAAGGGGGCATGATGATGCAGTAAGAACAACTGCAATACCACCCCACTTCCCCGCGGGGGGGGGGAACCCAAACCCCCATGGTTAGATGCACAAATAGGTATAAGAGGGTCTGGGACAGTGTGGAAGCCCTTCATAAGTAAGTAATCTGACAAATTGCAGGGAACGACGCAGTTAACATTGCTGGAAGTGCAGTTCAGGCAAAGATACCTTGGTCTGCTCCAGCCGGGGCAGTAGAAAACCAGGGACTGTAACCAGTAGCAGGCCTCGGGAGCCGCTGCCCGCCCCGGGCTGCGTGGCCACCTCCCTGCCGCGGCCGGTGGGACTGTTGATGACTGTTTGTACCCTCCACTGCTCCGCTTTGGAAATGCTAACTAGGTTATTCAGCGCCTCCTTTGATGTCCTGATAGGTGCTATTAGATAGTCAATTAGGCATCAGCGAGATCGATTGTTTCGGAATAGACGCTTTTCTGTTTGAAGTACCCGTGAGCGCTAACTGGACCATCACCCAGTCGGTCCTTTGCCCATGGGAACAATGCAGGCTAACACACAATAAATAACAAATGCTACTGACTCACTCGGCTGCACTCTCCCCTCCCGGCTCACACGCTGCAAACCCAGCTATTCTCATTCAGCAGCTGTGGGAGCAAACACGCGTTTTGCATTGAAAACAATTTATCAGGAAAATCTCGTTCAGTTCTTTGCGCAACGAAAGGACGAAACGCCTAGATAAGTACAAGTTAACTCAAAACAAAATAGTGCTTGAATTACCATGCACGCCATCACCCCTTAGTCTGAGGACTTGTGATATTTTCACAGCCGCTCAGAATTGCCCAGGCAGAAAAACTAAGCGCTAAAATAAAGAAATAAAGCGCTTAACCTACCTGAATACCAAAGAGATGCCGTGATTAGCTCCCTACTAAATACATTGTTAGAAGATAACACCAGGCCGAGGCTTAGGAGTTTAAGAAACAGTTATAAACGAAAACTAGCAACTCTACCACAAGGACTAAGAGTTATCTCATCTTTCTTCCTCCTCCTGCTTCGGTGGGATTTATCAAGTTAATTGCCATCTAATTGCCTATCAAAGAAAAAGATAATGGGCAGCAATTAGATGTAATTGCCTGCCAGAGCGAGATCGCTCCTGATTAGCATACAGGGCCGAATAACTTCACCTGGTTTGTAAAAAGGTCCCTGGANATTGGGAGAGGCATTAAGGAGAGTGGGCTGTAGACATCTCCGTGCCATAACCGTCGTCCTAATTCAATCATGTTTCTCCCCCTCCGCGCACACACTGCAGGGGAGAAAGGCTTTGAAGTTAGCGCTCTGGCAATTTTCCCCTCCTATTCCCTTTTCCTCCCTAGGGAGTCCAGTTTCCTAGGCTTATACAGCC
The DNA here is from genome assembly GCA_013396975.1 of Bucco capensis. Lineage (NCBI taxonomy): Eukaryota > Metazoa > Chordata > Aves > Piciformes > Bucconidae > Bucco > Bucco capensis. The sequence goes on from VWZO01022250.1 coordinate 94,490, forward strand.
TCTTCCTTGGGACCCACCGGGCCGGGAGCTCCAACAGTTTCACTGCACAAGTATCAAGCTGATCCTCCCCAGTAAATAAACTTTTTTTTCCTTCCTTCTTTCTTTCCCATTTGTAACTGACTTGCAGACACCCCCTTTTCCTGCGGGAGAGCATTCCGGCACTGGTGGTTATTGTGGTGCAATTACAGACACAAAGGGGAGTGCTAGAAATAAAGGGTGTTCTCAGCCGCGCTGGGGGAGCAGCCCGGGAGTTACCCGCAGCCCGCGGCTGATGCTGGTCCCGGGGCGTGCGGCAGGCGTGGTGCCGGCAGCATCGCTTCAGTCTCCAGCCAGGTACTGCCAGTGTGCAGCAGTCCTGCGCTGGCACCAGAGCACCTTTATTGCTGCAAGGGTTACACACAGTGGATGAGAATTTCAAACAAGCAAGAATAAAACATGAAGGGATGTCTGAATTTCTTTCTTCCAAATCAAAAGGAAACTTTGCAACTATGTTTCAGTAAGAAATTTGGACCACTCTAGCAAAAAATGAATTTATTTCACATATAGCTTTCTAGATCACTGGAAAGTAGTAGTTACCTTTTAAAGAAACTTGACTTTTGCAGGTGGAAGAGGAATTATCGCGTAGTTATTCAGAAGAATCTACTACCACTAAGGGCTCAGCCAACTGAGCATCACCTCTCATGTTCATTGAAATAGTTGACGGGAAATGGGGCAATATTTGCAAGCTTACAGACACTGGCAAGGCATTTCATGTACTTGTTGAGTACATATGTGGGCAAAGAGTCATTATGTTAAGTGATCATTAACACATTTTCAAACAGAGCCTGGCTTCTTCCTCGGCAGCAGTTCTGCAGCTCAGACACCCAAAGACTCTATACCCCAGTAACTCTGTGAAACAGCACAAATCCCTAGCACGAAACCTGCCTGACTTAGCAAGACTACAGGAGCCACATACATGCACACTTTAAGCAAACCTTTGACCTCCAAGACTGCCCCATGGCCGATGCCACTCGCCCCGCTTGTCCCAGCCTGGTCCCCACAACCCCTGTGGGCTGACATCGTAGCAAAACTGCAACACTACATGCTGTCCCGGCAGCCCAAATTGCCTTTGGCTTGCTCTAAACCTTTTCACGGAGGCGGAACTGCTCAGCCGAGGTGTGGTTGGGGGGAGGGGGAAGATGCAGGGTCAGGCCAGCTCTGCGCTGCCTTCATGGCACAGCCTGGCCTGGCTCGGTGGCTGTAGGGAGCTCGCTGCTGCAGCGGTGTCAGCTCTTTGTTATCAACCCCGGGGCTGGGAGAGAATCGGACAGCCAGCCTGGCAGGGCTCAGCCAGAGCTGTGCCCGGTAGATAGCTCTCCCGGGTCACTTGAAGACCCTTATAAGGTGTACCGCCTCTTCTTGATTACTCTTCGAGGCAGAGGGCATGGGGCTTGCGACCCCGCACAAACGCTGTACCCAAGGAAGGAGCTTCCTCCGCGGGTGGGAGCACTTTGTTCTCCCTCTCTCCTTCCGAGCCCATTCATCTCTCTCTCGCACTTCCCCCGGGGGCCAACTGCGATAGCGCCCGTCCTCTCTTCCCTTTCACTCTCCCCCCACAATTTGGTGGAGGGTTGGGGTGCTTCCGCCGCGCAGCAGACAGCTCCGGGCCTGGCCGATCCCCTTGGAGGGTGCTGCTCAGCCCCGTCCTCTCGGCTACCGCCGGCTTCTAATAGCACGAAGGGCTATTAATAGGGTGAGCAAAGCGTTTGGAGGAGAGGTGGGGTTCTCCTTTGTGGCCACACAAGATTATAAAGGGATTATCTAACCCCTCAAACACTATCCCTTTGAAAATAGGAAAGGCAAATCGAATCTCACGCTGAAGACTTTTTTGTGGTTGCTGGGTTTTTTTTGTGGGGGAGTAAATTGCATATTTATTGGCTTTAAGTGTTTTGCGATTTTAAAAAGTCACTGCTCTAGAGCAGAAAATATTAACTATTGCACAGAGTTAATGTGAGAGCTGAGATGCTATTTTGTTGATAAGGAATTCCAAGGCTAGGTTCTTTCCAAGATCTGTTTAGACAAGAGGCTTTTACCTATCTACTGAGGATGCACATGAAATCATGACGATATATTTACATATTTATTTAGAAAGTAACTTTTTAAATTTTAAAACCACATTGTATAGTTATGTAGCTGCAACATAAAGCACCCATTCCACTACCACAGCAAGTATTAAGTACTAGTAACAGCTGTTTCCACACATTTGGCTAGAAGCACAGCCCCCTCAGAGAAAGTGCCACCTAGGAAATAGGTGAAGGGGTTGGACACCTCCTTTAGAGGACAGGGGGAAATTCACAATTTTTTGCACTCACCCTCAGTAAATTGTAGGGGCCAGAACAGAGAATAAGGAGTCTATGCTTCATTTAACAAAAAGGAGCTGTCTTTTAGGGCAGCATAAATAGCTCTACAGTCCTTGTGGAAGGAATTCACATGAAAGATGGAAAAGTTTAGATTTATTTTAAAATTCCATTATATATTAATACTTGCCCCACTGTGTTTCTATTTTACATAGTTCCGTATAAATGCAGGGTCCTAAAGTCCATTATTCAGATTGTCCAGTATGTCTCTGTAAAATATTTTGCTCAGTGCTGCATCATAACTCCATCAGGCAGTTACAAGCAAGGACAGACCAGATAGCAATTGGTAGTGCAAATCTTCCTTAGTCATAGTCCATATCAGAGGGTCAGACACCCAGCAAGAAAGCTCTGGGATCTCGGTAACCTACAAAGCAGGGTGCTGCCCAAAAGCCAATAGGCTGTGCTCTGCAGCTGCTGAGGTCCAGGGTGGATGCTGGCTGTGCTGCTACAGTGAAGCCCCCAGAGGCAGCCACTTGCTGGGGCAGAAGCGGTGGCTGGGCCACATATGTGAGCGGCAAGGGCAAAACGCCGCTCTGAGGTCCGTAAGGGAGAGGAGGGCTGCAGAAAGGCTCCGTCCTCAGTTCCTGTAGCTGCCGCTTGAGCTTCATCCGGCGGTTCTGAAACCAGGTTTTGATCTGGATGAAGGGAGAAAGAAGAAGAGATGAGATCACAACACCATCCAGCCCACGCCATGGCCTGTGCTCAAACCATCCGCCATGCCCATTACCATTACCCAAGTTATGGCCCATATCATGTCCCATGCCCATTACACAAGCCACGGCCCATGCTATGCCCCATGCCCATACCATTGCCCACGCCCTCGTCGTCGCGCTCACCTGCACCTCCGAGAGCCGCATCCTGCCGGCTAGTTTGCGGCGCTCGGCAGCCCCCAGGTACTGCTGTCTCTGGAAGGAGCTCTCCAGGGTGCTGATCTGTTCGGCGCTGAAGGCCGTGCGCAGCCGCCGCCCGCCCCTGCCGCCAGGCTCCTCTGGACTTGAGCACTCCGGAACCTCCTCCAGCGGGGGCTGCCCCGCTCCGCACAGCCTCCCTCCTGCTCCTAGAGACAAGGAAGAGGGAGAAAAGGGTCAGCCAGGCTGGGAACTTGGAGAGTGTCCGCCCCCTTCATTCACCTCCGAGAAGCCGCTGCACAGTTACGCCTTAGGGCCCGAACTTCTACCAGTGCGGGAGCACCACGATGTCCCAACGGCTGCGGAGACCGCAGTTACCTGCATCTAGGGGAGCCGCCAAGCGCTCCCTGCCCCTGCCGCCTCTCCCGGCCCTCGTGCCAGCATACTGCTCCTTGCTCCGCTCGCTCAAGTCTGGTCTGGAGTCGGAGTCGGAGCCGGGCCGGTTGCCCGCGGAGGATGCTCGGTGTAGGTAGCCCTCGGTGGGGCATTTTAGGGCCTGGCTGCTCTGAGACAACCACTCCACAGAGAAAGGGACTTTGGTCATCCTGCCTTGTTTCGGAGATGCCAGGAAGGAGGGTGTCGGGGGGGCACGGCTCCTCCTTTATACTGCAAGTCCTGGAGGAAAACGTTGTTTGTGTAAATACACATCAAAGCGCCAGATAAGTATCATCTAATTGACATCAGTCCTCCCCCCCAACAAAAGATACCGTTCACACATTGCCACAGCTAGCGGAGGCTCGGCTCCGCCGAGTCTGCCCCTGGAGGAGTTCACTACGCCGTCAGTGATTTACAACTCGTTACTTCCTAGCCCGATGCAAATGGCATTTATAGAGCTGAGCGGCCTCAAAAGCCGCTGGGGAATGCACCTCTGGGGGAGCGCACAGAGACCAGGATCCCAGGACGCTGACGGGAGAGGATACACTGCTGCTCTCTATCCCCCTTCTTCATAGAATCATAGAATCATCACAGTTGGAAAGGACCTTCAAGATCATCAAGTCCAACCGACAGCCCTACACTACTGTTATCCCTAAACGATCCCCCAAAGTGCCACGTCTACCCGTTTTTTGAAAACCTCCAGGGATGGTGACTCCACCACTTCCCTGGGATCTTCTCAAGCTTGCTCCTGTCTGGGTTCAGCACTGGGTTCCTAGGGCAGCCTGAGGCAGGCAAATGGATAAACTCACTAACTGGGACAGCACCAGCAGGTTATAAGCATCACGCATAGGGTGAGGGGTTTTTGGAGGAGAGGGTTGTGAAATAGAAAAAGGTAAACGTTTAAGTCAATGGGTTGTACAATTGACTGGCTTCTAGCTGCTCATATATATATATTATGTTTTCTGTATGTTTTTAAAGAACCAGAAAAAGACAATTATTGCACTGAAATTAATGTTCTGTTGAGATTTCTGCTGAGGTTACAGAATTAATGTCATATCTCCCTTCCCAGATCTCTTGTAGCTAGCTGTACATGTCCCACAGATTTTGCTGGTATATTACTCTCTCTGTCTTTCCTCTTATTACCTTATGCATGTCTTTCAGAAGTTTTCCCATCAAAGTTTTGTGTGTACCAGGAACACTTGGCTGCTACAGTAATGCCTCTGTAGCATACTGATAATAAGTACCTGGTGCTTGATGGGCAGTTTTTCACTGCAGGGTAACTATGAATTCCCTCCCCTTTCCATCCTCCCCTCTTGTGCAAGAAAAGAGTGGGACTACTGCGCCATTGATAACTCCTGTCACACCCCTGTGTGGTTATCGGTCTGCCTCCAGAAATCACAACTGCAGGTCTGTTTTGTCTGCCTTCGTTTCTGCTTTCTGTTTTACATTCACCACTGCCACCTGCACACAAACCCAACGCTCTACTGTCAGATACCCTGTGGCTTGCTCTCTTATTCTACCACTCCTACTGGCTTTCTCAGCATTCTCTTTCTCTACAATGACAGTTAATATAACCATGCTTCTATTGATTTCTTAAACTGTCAGTGTGGGAGAGGCTTGAAGACTGAAACCCTCCTCCTTTGTTTATGTCTAATTTTTTCAATGTATTCTATTTTAATCTTATAAAGATATGCATTTTTCTTTATATTAATCCAGTAAAAAGTTTTATTCAAACTCTTTTTCTAAAACCAACATTTCAACTTCCTGTCTGCTCAAAATACAGTTACTATATCCATCCATCATGAAATCCTTCCATTTTCTTCTTACTCACAAATTGTTTCATTGAACTATGTTCAAATTTGATTTGTGAGCTTCTTCTAAGGTCTCTCAGTCCTTGCTTGTTCATTCTCAAGGTATAATTTGAGCTCTCCTCTGCTTTATTGGTGACACCACTATTCAAGAGTTTGTCTCTAACCAACAAAAATATAAACAGTATTGTCACCTTTATCTAGTAACTAATCTAAAATTAAAATCACTCATGACCAGAGCCCTCATGGAACACTTTGCTCTTGGCCTATATAGGTAGGGATTGACACTGCAGCCTGCACTGCAGCAACAGCCTGAGCTCACTAATCAAGCTTTGTGGAAGAAACAAAGGGAACATGTAAAAATGTCTAAACAAATGTTCAAGCATTAATGCCTCCTGTACATCTATTACCTACTTAAAGAAGTCCACAAACATCTCTAGCATGGACAAAGCCCTGCAGAACATAAACATCTATGGGTTGTTCTTTTTTTCTTTTCACTGTGCGAAAGTGTTTGATATCTAATTACTCAAAACCTCATCCATTTATCCTTCACAAGAATTTTATGATTAACAATGGAAAGTTGAGAAAGTTAACTTGACCAAACTGTAAAAGACCAGATTTAAATTTCCCCTATTTTATAAAAAAATCCCCTTGCCTTTCCCTGCCCCACCTTGAATATTCCAAGCACAGGTTTTTAGCTCTTCTTTTAATTAGGTAAACATGAAGACTATCCCCATCACAAAATGGAGGAAATATTTGAAAATACCAATCATCTGAGCATAAGCCAATTCTGGTGGCAACATATTTATTTTTCAATGTATTCTATTTTAGAGATGGAGAGGAGACAAACAGGAGTCTGCAACTGAGTTACTAAATGATAAGTCCCTGGAGTCAGCTGTATTTAACATGTGGCCTGGCAGCAGCCTCTTCAGTCAGAACTGGGAATACTAGTGCCATTGCCTGCCTGGAGAATCCTGCCAAGCCTCCTTTGCAGTGTGGCAAAATGCCTCTCTCAAGGACTATATTCTCACGAACATCAGAAAAAAGAAGTGTTACTTTCCTGCAAGCTTCCTTCCCAATTTAAATATCTCTTATTAACAGTGCTCTACATCACAGATGGGGAAGACCCCATCCCAAGCAGATAAATGTCCATTGTACCCAGAATTATTTCCATTCCTAGTCCCTCCATAAAATTATATATACATGTAAATATAAATAATATACTTACATACTACATACATACTTCATATAACATATATACTTACATATTTTATCTATATATATTTCAAAGTACAAAACAGTATATCTCTATAACATTATTTTCCCAGCTTTATTTTATGTCAGTGAACAAAGGCACTTTGCAAGCTGTTGAATACAATAAAAAGAATAAATAACATATGATGGTGCTCTAAAAAATGGAAAACCTCGAGTTTTAACATCCAGTGATACATCTGTCACATAGTTTCATTACAGATTTTAAGACATTTTCACCATCTGAGCTGCAAATTACATCTTTACACACTGCTGGTTTATTAATTGAATTTTATTGAGGCAAATGCCACAGTCAGAAGTTGGTGTCAAATGTTGAGTTCTCAGAGACACAAATTGATTATGTTGTGAGAATGTTAAACCAAGCCTCATTTCCATTATACATAAAATGTATAAGTATCCTGGATGGATGGCAGATCACTTCTGGATGTTTAACAGCTGCTAGTTTAATTTTATCTAAAATTCTTAAGCTGACTTCTTTCTGTTTCTCTGTATTATTCAATAGGTGTTTCTTTGAAAACCTCCTTCTAAACTGTGATTCAGAAATATCATGTTTAAAATCAAGTGATGTTGCCAATGGGATGAAAAGTTGCTCATGCTAAGTCCTCAGGAATTTTTCAGAGTGAAGGAGGAACAGATAGGACCTTTCACTCTCCTGCTAGAAGGAGGTTAAGACATACTAACAAGACTGCCATTAGCAGAAGTTTTAAGATCTATTTACTTAAGATAATGACAATACTTTATGCAGATGTTTGTACAATACATAATTGCTCTCTTTGGGGAGTCAGCACTTTCCTCATCAAAATAAGGGGTGTCAGCTTCCTGAAGACTGAAAGAAATTGAGATCACAATGTCAAATGCCACCCCAGGCCAGGCCATTCTGTGGGAGGTGATGCAGAAGGAAACTTTTTCATCTAGGGGAATTAACGTGAGGTGAAATTTGTCACTTGCTACTGACTTCTGTATTTATCATGAGCAGTAGCTGCATTCAAAGAGGCCAAGAAGTGGCTTTGTAGATGTTTGTCTGGGATAGGTAGGATGGGATCAAGATAATGGTGTTTATGCAAAGCAGCTCTGCAGAAATGTACACATGCAACACTAGTCTTAGGCTGAGGAGTTTCTGCAGAACTAGCTTATCTTGCTTGGATGTCAACTAGGCAGTTGATAACAGATGTATTTTGGGATAACAGCTCAGCCTTTGAGAACTAATTGCTGCTCCACACATTCCAACCCAAAGGCCAGGCCTGCCCTAGTCAGGCAGCTCAGAGACCTGCAGAGAGGCAGGATTGTGCTCAGAGATATCCACTTCCTACTGAAGCTTTGAAGGAGCTGAGACAGTAACTAAGGACTGCCAAGTACCCTGGGTTCCCCATAGGTACTGGAGGAGGAAACTGCCACGACTTGGTCTCCCTGCAGTGAAGGTACACACAAGACCAAAGGAGGGGACTGTCATTTTGTAACAGCAGGTGACCCTTTCTTGTAACAGTGGAGGGTCCTGTGAAACAAGAGGAGAGTGAACGGGTGGTTCTTGGGAGTAGCTAGGTCAGGATGCAATTAGAAAACTGAAAAGGCAGGTTAGGACAAGCAGGAGGATGTGTGTTCATCTGGGGCCATGCAGATTTCCTATGATTTGCCCAGTGAAGCAAGGGCTGCTGGCATCTGCTATACAATTTATATGGGCTTTGCCCCGGCATGTTTATCCACCCATTGTAATTTCTGAGAAATCACTCTTTAGGACTTAAAAGCATTACAAATGGCCTCTAACCAATCTCTTTATTATTAATTATTATAATTTTTTCTCTTTGACAGAATAAGAGCTATTTTTCCACGAGGAATGAAAAGACCATATGTGCAGAAATACCAGGAGGGCCTGGAATAAACAGAGTGACAATGCATAGACAAAAATTAAATGTCTCATAATGCTTGGATTTGATCTAAATCAACACAGCACTCCAAATGCCAAGAGCTCCCATGGCTCCTTACCATAAGGCTGTTATCAGCAGCTAAGCAGAATCAGTGAAATATTATAAAAAGATATATATTCTTCTGCAGAGAGATGCTGAAAAAGTTGAGAGAAAACGTGTTATGTTTTTAACAGTTCCTTACCCATATCTAAGCTTATTAAAAAAGATGTCAAAATCAATATGAATCAGGACCATATTTAAAATATGTACCACTGTTGTTACAGAAGTAACATTGACCAGAAGACTATTTCTTTCTTTAATTTATTACAATTTTTATTAGACAAACTATTATATTTGGAAAACCAGCCAAGTTTCAGGCATGTAAATTTCTCTTCAGCACTCATTTCTATCATACTGTCATGGAGATCTCTATGGACACTGCTCAAACAAAACTACTCAAAGGTTTGATTTAGTTTAATTCTGTTTAGAGTAACAGATTTTTAAAACTATTAGTTGAAAGGAAGCAGCATGAAAAGGGGCTTCAGAAATCATTTTACTTTCAGCAGTAGACAGGGATTGTTAAGTGCATAAATATGCCTTAGGATCTGAGTTGTGTTAAAATTATGAATTATCTAGGAATATGAAATGTACTTCAAATAATGGGCATATACAAATTCACATAAATCCCACTGGTTTAAGCAATTCAAATTACTTGGCCTAACAATCTAATCAATACCACAAAATTTCACACTTGGACACCATGAAATCTTTTCAAAACCTAACAGAGAGGCTTACTTCACATTTTAGATCAAGACCTTTTTCTTCATCAGTCTTTGCTGAAAGATAAATTTTATCATGATGGTTACTTCAAAAGTTACATTTAACAACCTATTACATATAAAACTAAGAACATATTAAATCAGAAGTGTTCCACTATTCTTTTTGTTCCCCACAAATGCCTTCTAAAGGAATTTAGCTATACTATGACTAAACTATTTATCATTCCTAAAAGTAACTTTTCACTTGCAGATACTCACAAATTATTTCCTCCCCTCCCCCCTGGATTTTAGAGTTAGCATTTGAGCATGGTAAATCAGCAGGAGAATGACATCACAGCTGGCAGCCCTTGGTCATCTATTATCCTCTGTGCCCATCCTGGTTTATGCCATACAATGCTGCTTTGAAATGCATTGGTCCCAGTAGTGAAAATATGTTACTGACTATTCCTTAACTCTCACCTAATATATCACCTAATATATATCTTTGTACTGCTCCAAAAACAGTCTGCTCAAATTAAATGCAAATAAATATCACCTTTTATTTTTTCTCTTCCTGACTTCAAGGCTATTTTCAATTTCATGTCTCTAGTTATATCTTCCCCTCTTCTGTATTCTTCACAGTACACAGTTTCTTGCTGTTTCCTTTCTTCCAGCCACTTCAATCACGTACTCTGCAAATATTATTAGCTAAGCAAGAGAATAAATTTGGCAGGATGCAGAACTGTAGCAACAGAGCACAAATGACTGTCCATCTACCTTCACTGCACCCCAAAACAGAGAGCACAGACATATCCTGACATCCCCTCTCATTTTACTGATAAGGGAAGAGCTGGGGTGTAACAGGTGAAGGCAGGAATGTAGTAAGCTAAGGTGCTTTACTATATCTCCATAATGTGTAATTCAACGTCTATATTTTCTCCAAGCTATGCAGTCTACTTCCTTTGACAGGTTTTACACCAGTGAGTGCATTACACATGAAGAGAAAGTCACGAAGATTTAAAACTATGAAGTTCTGTGAGCATGCATTTTTCTAAAAGATTAAAGGGAGCAGCTTAATATAAAACGTTCGTTCTAAAAATGGACTAAAAAAAAATCCTGCCATTTCGAGTTTGCTTGTTTCTCACGGGAAGATTTTAGGCAGATATCTGGAAGGCTGATCGTTTTTCACAATACCGTTGCTCTTAGTGCAGCATGTACATCTAGAAGGCTGCAAGGGTCTCTTATGCCATCTCCTGGTTTTGTTAAGACTTCACATCCAAGAAAGTGCTACACAAAAGAAGGGAAAAAGTTGGAGAGGTTTAGCTGATGCCGTGATAAAATCAGGGAATCATTTAGGTTGCAAAATATCTTCAAGATCATTAAGTCCACCACTAAACCATGTTACTAAATGCCACATCGACACATCTTTTAAATAGCTTCAGGGGTGGTGGCTCAGTTGTGACTGTTAAAAGGACTTGCAAGACTTGCTTTCCACCCTCCCCCCAACACAGAGATGTGCACGGCAGGCTTTTACCACTCTGCGCTTTTAGAACAAAGTTGCTTTTCCACTACATTATCATATGCATATAATGGAAATACTGTATCCCTTTATAACTTCTTTTATGTAAGTTCTAATAACACATACTCTGGCAACACCTATTCAGCTATGTATCAGTGGAAAAAATGTAAATAAAACCTTGAAAATTAAAGTGAGCAGAATACAATGAAATTGATAATCAAACTAATAGCATTCCCTGAATGCAGGTATTTAAATTTGTGACCAATCTACTTTACTGAAAACACATAGACTGATGAGTCCATCCCTTTTCCCAGGGACAGGATCAATTGGACCTGGGCACTCAATGACAGTTTTATCTTGTTTTTTTCTTACACATTTACAGGAAAAGGGATCCTACAAGTATGCTACATGTCATAGAGAAAACTCACTCTGTAACTACTACAGCTTTTTACAGCAACATCTGGCACACTGTTCTGCTCAATCTAATCTTGCCTACATAAGCCAAATTCTTTCAATCTTTGTTTTCTAAATTTATTTTTATTACAGTTCTCTATTCTTTCATTTTTGTTGTATCTCAAGTACAGTGCCTACATGGTAAATAATTACTGCTAATACTTCACTAGTGCCAAACAGAGCAAAATGATTACCCTCTGTCATATATAGCTCTCTTATAATGTATCTCAGGTCTTCCCTCCCCCCC
>VWZO01022250.1:106158-173126 GCA_013396975.1 Bucco capensis
CCCCCTTTTTTTTCTTCATTTCTGAAAACTGTATACAGGGATTCATATTCCCTTTGTGATCTATTATGGGGCCAGAGATTTTTTTCTGAGGTTCTGCAGTTATTTTTAATTTCATGTTTATCTTTCAGAAGTGTGAGACTTAAATTTAAGCCATCACCATGATTACTGTGAGTTCTAATCTCATATAAGTGTGCTTTCTATCCTACCCTGTATTTCATTAGTAAAAACCCTGGACACAATTGGATCCAGGTCCCACCCATAACAATACAGTGAAGGGCATGAGAACACTTTGTTATGGTAACCCAGGAGAGTTCAACCCTCTCATCAGAGTATGTAGAGGCTAAAGCACATCTTATCTTGTTTTTACTGTGACCTGGGATATTTTGCTTCCTCCCATCTGAGCATGTGGAGTCCCAAGCACGTTATCTTGTTCCCTGGGATAGTTTGCATCTTCCTATCCAAGTATGTTGAGTCCCAAGCACATTTTACCTCATTCTGGTAATCTGGGATAGTTTGCTTCTTCGCAGCTGAGTCTAGAGTCCCAAGCACATTTTATCTTGTTACAGAGGCTGGGATAGTTTGCTTTCCTCTCCATCTGCACAGATACCAAGGTGAAAGCCAGCTGCAGATCTCAGAATTTGGACAACAGCACCTGCATTACATCTGTGTGCTAAGGGATAAAACAGGACAGAGCTGTATGGTATGTTAATCAGCACAGGCTTTATTACTCACTCCTAATTTTATTACTCACTCCTGAAGTGCTTTCCCTTGAGCTTCACTCTCAAATAGGGCTCTACTGCATCAGGTCCCCATTTGACTAGCATTGGTGCCCCAGAATTCCCACTGTGGTAATGCTACACTTTTGATAAAGCCAAAGGTTTCACTTACTATGTGTTGTGACTCATCCCTGTGGGATCTGTACCTGCTTTTTGCTCATAACATACACCAGTGAGTGCATTACACATCAAGAGAAGGGCACTAAGATTTCAAATTATGAAGTCCCTACCCCTACTACATCCCACTCAATTTATCTCCACTATTTAATGAACATTGGTAAATTACCCTTTGATATGATGTATTAACTAGTTGTGTATCCACCTTAAAAGCACTATCTTCTGGATCTTAGCAACCTTATATATAATCAGGTTGTCACAGTGTTTACTGACTTCAACATACAACATAGTGTTTTGTTTTAATCTGTTGGGACAGTTACCGTGACAAAGTAGACCATTAGGTTATGTAAAAATTACTTCACAGACAAACATATGTTAGCCTGTTAAATTAGTCTTTGTGCTTGCAGATTTTTAGACCACTTTTTCAGTAACTCTTCTGATATCAAAATTTGTCTGCCTGATTCTCTACATCATTCTCTTTACCTCACCTTTCCACTCATTCCTGTGCTTTTGCTTACTTTAAATAAGTAATATTTTCTGGTTTTCTGGGAACTCACTCATTCTTCCTCAATAAAACCCAGAATCGTTCCAGTATTATTTCAGTTTTGCTCCTTATTATTATAGAACAGATTTAATCATAATTTAATGTTCTAATACATCTAATTAGCTGATAGTCTCCCATTCTGACCTGCATTTCTGTTTCCTGGCTAACTTTAATCATGATATGCAATGTTTAGAGAGCTGGGAGAGAACAGCAAGCATGTCAGGTTTTTGCACCATTTGATGTTTATTCATCTCCCCTGGTAAATGGAGAAATATTACCATATAATAGAAAATCATTTAAGAATCCATTTTTATTGTTTTGCTTTTGACTTGCTGGCAATAGCATGTTGTCTGTCCAGTTTTATTCCTAACCTGCTGTGCTGTTCTTTTACATTTGTTCTTGCCAATGCAGCCTTCTTGTTCCTGCTTTTTTGCATACTCTTTTTTGATTTTTTTTTCAGGTCATTGATGAGCCCCTAACGCAGCCACACTGCTTTGCCAGTTTTCTTTCCTTTGCATGAAGATAGACTGTTGTTACACTTAAAATACAGCCTGTTTTAGAAACCTCTTTTTAGAATCTCTCAGCTCTCCTGAACTTCTCTTTGCCTTACAATTGCTTCCCCTGGAACTCATATACCCATTTCTTGAGCTTATTGAAGTTTGCTTTTTTGAAGCCCACTGTTACTGTTCTGCTTTTTTCATCTCTTCCTCTTCTTTGAATCATGAACTTCTGTTATGTCACAGTAACTTTCATCTTGATTGATTTCTATCTTCAGTTTATTTCTATTAATCACAGTAAAAGCTTAAATAGTATCCTGTTTGTACAAATGAAGTCTTCACACTCTTTCAGGCTGATGCTCCATTACAGACCCCATGCTATGGCATGTAGCCCTTTTAATTTAAACACAGAAAAAACGATGTAGGTCTATCTTTAGATTCCAGAACAACTATATATATTTTTTGATACACATTTCAGTATTCTTTCTCCTTGTCTCTTTCCATGTGCTTGTTCCCTCCAATATTGTGCAAAAACATTTTGTGTACTACAGGTCTGGCTTTTTCCCATTATTCCCCATGCTCCCAGCACTAGCTTAGACACCCAAAAGCTACAGCTAAACTGTCCCCATGTCAGGCTCAGACCAAAGTACATCCTGGCTATCATCGGAGGGATAAGCAGGTGGTATGGGTAGGGATGTGAAGCACAGTGCATTGCTATGTATCCCTTGGTCAGGACAAACAAAAAATGAGGGACTTTATGTGACATTTCAAAATACATTATCCTTGCAATTTTAGATGCAGCCAAAGATATTCAGTAATTTGTCAACTATCTCACCTTATGTGTTTGGGGACCTATTGTAGTTCCCTACATCTTTCTCCAGGTTTGAGTCTTTTGATCAATTACCTTTTATTTCAATAAACTAATTTGGGGGATTTTGTATTCCCAACAATGGTCTTTAACAGATTGATGCAATATTTGTCCTGCAGTTAACCTTCATGGACAAAAGTAACTTTGCTAACATCTGTGGACCTATATACTCATCTCAGAAATACTCTGTTCTTTTTTTGGCCTTCTATCTTCAAGCCCCTTGCCTTTTCACTTCCTTGCATCAAGAAATAGAGGATTAGGAGATACCTTGAGGGAATATCAAGACTTCCCCAGCATAAGTGAATTTATTCTTTATTCTCTCTTTTTTTTTGCACAAAACCCCAGTAATCCTACTCTACATTTGTACAGCTGATTATCCTGGAACTTTGCATATTTCTGTTTAACATACCTTATTTTAGTGTGCCATTTTTCCACCTTGTCAAGGTAATTTTAAATTTTAATCTTCTTCAGCATACCTGCAGAGCCTCACGCAAAGCAGAACATGTTAATGAAGGCATGAAGTAACACCGCATGCAGGCAGATCTCTTCAGAGCCTTAGTGGACACAATCTTGCACTTTTAAAACAAGTCACTGTCAGCCACTCTGTGGTTATCCAAGCAAAGGTGGATCTATCATTTTGAAGTTTTTTTTCTAGAGGTGTTCCACTAGCTTGTTTGCCAAAAATGTGTTGAGTATCTACTACTTAAGTGAAACATTTACCACCGTTACTGTTTATGAGCTTTATGAGATATCACAAAAAACCCCATCTATTTGCAGAGATTTTAATTCTGAGTCTGAAGCTCAGGCTCACTGGAGCCCAGTTAAGCTTTCCAAATTATATCTCTCTGATAATGGCAACTCAAATTGTCTAGTACTCTGACCTCTTTAATTTCATTATGACAATTGAATTCTACCAGTTTAAAACACAGTATCTCTTTTAGTGGCTGAAACCACTATGTATTTAACTTATATAACACCAACAGCAGAACAAGACCAATCTTAGCATTAGAATGAAGAATCAAATTAAATAATCTTACAGCAAAGACAGAGGACAGATTTACAAGACAGTAGTTAAACTCCTGCCTTTTTGGCAAGTTACAAAAGCATAATTTACTTTAGACCAAAAATGAACAAACAGAATGATGCAAAGACCAGATCCTAGACTATGTTACCAGAATGGCAACTGCCAATTCCACTTGTACATGAGACACTGAAATATCACTGAACAGGAAGCACACTAAAATAAGGCCAGGCTGAAGTTGCCCTGGCATACTTTCAGGTCATTCACAAAGAACCTTCACACAATAGCTAAAAGCCTTCAAACATCACAACAGATGAAACTAAAGAGCTTCTCTCTGTAAAGGAAGAGAAGAAGATTCTGCAAATCAAAGTTTCTAGTCTACAGGGGTTGTTGTCACTCATTGACAGATTAAAAACAGTCACATAAAAGGATCATTCAAACATTTTGCTGCAGGAATTTTTAAATAAAGATGGGAAAGATGGAATTGTTATTTCTCACATGTGGTTTAGAGAGCTATCAAGAGTGTGAAATCACATAAAAACCCCAATGCAATCTGCTATCAAAAAAAAGTAATTTATTGATACTTAAAATAATTACAAGATCTCTTGGAAAAAACTTTCATAATGCAAACTGTATTGCGAGCAGTTAAAATGACTATCTGAAAATTTCTTACCTTCATAGTAACTAAATGAAAAAAAAAATATTTATAGGTGAAGAATACCTGTTAGCAAGGCAAATCCCAAGGATGACCACTCAATTAAGCTTGATTTATGGGGCTTGAGTTTTCATACACTGTTCAAACCTGCATTTCCAATGCTTTGAGATTCCTTCTAATTTTCAATATGTATTTAAAATGCACGATTTGGGAAAAAAGATTTTCTGGACCAAAAAAGAAAAAAAGGAAAACCTTTAAACAGAATACTGCGTAATTTAAATGAGGGCATGCTTTGGATTGTGTTTAAGCAAGTATTAGGGAGAAAGAAAAAATTAACTGCACCCTTTCCCTCATTGTAATATCAAGGATTAAAACAATCAACCATACAAAACACTGAAAAATTGTTAGCTTCCCTCTTTTCAAACTGTAGTTTAATTAATTTCCTATTTGGAAACAGATTTCCTAAATTTTTAATCCTTTGCAAATCACATACAGTACTCACAAAAGTTATGATTGTCAGCAGTGTTTATGAAACCAATCCAATACATGAAGGAAGATTGCAGAAAACCATAAAAAAAAGTTTAGTGGTTGAAAAAATTCCACAAAAGAAATTTGTCAGAATCACGAATCAGTGTTGATTCATGACATATTTTCCAGCTCCTTGGTTTGGGCTTCTATAGAAGAGCTCATAGGATCCCACTGAATTCATTCTCATTTCCTGGCAGACTTCTGGAGGTGTTTGAGATGGCAATCTGCTTTCAAATGTAACTAGTGTAACTAGGACATTTCACAGCTTTCTAAGCAAGAGAGCTGATAACCCCAGGGATCCTGAGGACAGACATCTGCAAAGGAACACAGGAAGAGCACCAATGCACAGAGCAACTGGAAAGGGTCCTCAGGAACAGACTTCATTTCAGAAGCTCCATGGGTTGCTGTTTGAAAAATAAACAACAAAATCGAACTGAGGGAAGCCTGGTAAAAATGAAGAACTAGGACAGCTGGTGGCAGTTCTGGCTTATAGAACAAACTCCATTTTCCCCCAAACATTCCGTTTTGTTATTGGAATGAAAACATGGGGCCAGACTGCACAGTCCCTCACTTATGCAATACAATTACTGACTTAAAAATTCTTGTACAGCACCAGTTATTCTCACAGAATAAACGTAGTATTTTCTAGATGTACTAGCTGCTTTAAATCCTGATAAAACTAAGGTATATGTGAGCTGATTATCATGAGTGCAGAATATAAATGATAAATACACAAAAGCAATTTCAACAGTCTGACTGGCAACTATATAAAATGAATTTATTAAGATCATGTAATCAGCAAGTTTCTGACATTAGTAAAAATTATGCTACTTGAAAGTTTACTGTCTTTCAAAGGCAAGTTGTGGCATTAAGTGCATGGTAACTTTTAATTGAGAAAAAACAAATAACTACTAATAAAAACAATCACTTTAAATGCATATAGAGCAAACGTGAAATGTATGTCTGAAAATAAGGTTATCATTAACATTCTTAAATCACCATATTATATAAAGAAAGGAGGTAAAGATTATATGTTTTCTCATTTGGCAACTTTTAGAGAAATAGGAACATCTCTTACTTCTTCAAGGGTAAATCAGAATACTACAATTAATGACATGCTAAGCCTACATAGAGTAAATAACAAAATACATGACCGTAAAAGTACAACAAATGCAAGAAAACCCTGTTGAGGACTGAGAGCTCCAATCCTTAAGCAAATAGGAGCACAGAAGTAAATCTGGTATTAATATATTAGTATGAATAAGTAACTGAGGTATTTAATGGAAAGTACAGACATACCTTGTGTTTGACTGAAAAAGATGAGAAACAGGTGGCCTGTGATGTATATATAGCCATTACTGACAAGAGAAAAAAAGCTTTCCTCTTAAACACTGAAAAAATCTACAATTTAACATGTGTACATGCATTCAAATACAACAGGACAATTTGCAAAACAGTAGAGATGTGCACGTTCCCATTTCTTAGATCATTATCTTCCTCCATCACTAAAACATGCCAAGATAGTTCACATGTGATTTTCATATCTCTCAAAATCTTTTTTTTTCTTTTTCTTTTTTTTTTTTGAAGGCAGTTTTAGCAAATTGCTTTCAGGATAGAATTCATTTTAGCTATTTCTTGCCCATGCCCACTTCTCTTCCAATACCAACTATTGTTCCCTGGTGTAGAAATACTTGTAAGTAATTTGCAGCCTTAACATTTTGGCCCTGCATAAATCTGGGTAGCTCAACAAACCTCCTAGTAATAGCATCACATTTCATTGCCATTTACAAGGTCTTCTAAGTATAAACTCTATAATCAGGTTAGCAACAAAGTTTTACAAGCTGCATATCCAAATTTCATGCAGCTATCTTCTATCTGGAGAAGCAAGCTGAGGAGCAAAAGCCATAATCAAGTGTACGCACATATATACGTACACAAATGGGCAAGTGATTCTTGTGCTAAATACAGAAAAAAAGCAATTTCACATTTACTGTTTTCAAGAGGCTGTGAGAGAAGTAGAGCAATAAAGTGGCAATATTTATATTCAGATCTTACTTTCAGTTGGAAACAGGTTAGTTCAATGACAAAACAAAAACCAAACTAATAAAAAGTTGCAATATAGCAATCCTCTTCTTCCTTAGTATGCTTGAAGAAAAAGATGGGGAACTACTTAAGTTAATTATAATTTTCATAATACATAACATAAAAGCAAGACACACCAACAGTCAAAGGATAGTAGAGGATTGGTGTCCCTGAATTACATGCACACTGTGACAGGATACTAGTGTACTATGTTTATATAAAAATATATTCCACATTTAATGAACTATATTTCAAACTCTCCTAGGCTGTCTTTGCAACAGTAGGTACAATTGTAACTTATTTCCACAGTATTTTTCAGATGTTTATGGGCTAATTATTTTTGCATGCTAAAGAACAGCAACAAAATTAATCATCCTTTTCATCTATCCTTTCTCTTTACTTTCATCTTTACTTTTATTCTTTTGATCTGTCATCTGGTTGCCAGGGATTCAAATCTCATTAGTCAACATTTTATAATAACATGTTAAGAAATACAATCTTTTCAACTTGAGACAGTATGTTAAGTCACTTCACTTAAGTACTTGCTTGGGACTTGGTCCAGGAGATGAAATCAGCTTAAGCCAGTTTTACAGTCTACAGTTGGAACAGAACAGATGAGATGTAAATAATTACTGAAATGTTGCCTTCATTCTGCGCAGTGTGTCCTGAATTTTTCGAGAATGTTTTTCTGCTGGTATCTGATGGAAGTTGGCACAGTTGTCAGCTGCCAAGGCAGAAATTTCTGCATCTTTAAAATGAGCTATTCTTTGCCTGAGGTAAGACTGCAGCTTGAGATCTGGTGTATATGTATAAGGATTCTCTTGAAATGCATGAACTTGGCTCACAACTTTTGCAATATTTCTTGAAAGAGAACATGGTAAAAGACATTAGTTTGTTTTGCTACCAATAAAAAACCAAACCAAAATACCAAAACAAAACAAAAACCAAACTTCAAAACAACCCCAAAAAACTCCCAACCCTCAAGCTCCCAAACTTTAAAGGAAATTCAAAGGCATCAAAAGCATTCTCTTCTCTAGTATGTCCTTTTAGTTACATGTCAAAATGACTGAAACTATTTAAACTGCTAACTGTGAAAAGATGCATTAGCTCTCATTACCTCATTAGATAATATATTTTAAAAAGTCAGGTGACATACATACATAATGAAAAATAATTACCTAAGTTTAGTCCACTTGTGAGCTCCATTTGTCATTGTGAATCCTCCAGTTTCAAGCTGTTGAACATGCATAGCCAAAACATGGGCTGATGGAATTGTTGGAAGTGTTTTGAATCTTTCTCCTTCCATCAGGCACAAACTGTCACTTTTTAAAAACACCTATTTTAAAAACATACACAGATAAATCTCATGTTAAGTTAGGTAGGTTTCACAAGAAGTTTTCAATTACATGTCTTTAGCACTATGTATTTATTTGTCATGAATTCTAACTTTTGGCATTGAAGCTGAAGACAGCGCTATGAGTCAATATGGTATAAAATATTTTAAAGTACAGAAATGAAGTATGTAACTTTAATGAAAAGATACTCCATACCTAATCTTCAATTATTCTAAATCATAGCCCAAATTACATTTTAGAATTTTATTCCCTCTATGATTCAAAACTGGATAGATCAGTAAGATAAAATAAGTGTTAAGTGTGGTGTTTCAGTTTTTTCAAAACAGATTACATAAAGTTCCATAAAGTTCCTGCAGAAATAAGAAAAAAGTAATGCCCTAGCTTGATTTAAAATTGTTCTCTTGATTTTTTTAGTCATATAGGATACATTTTTGAGAAATACTGAGATGAAAATTAATGTAAACTCTCAGATTGAGTCAACAGTTTTAAATCAAATTATAATCTCCTTCATAATACAAGGTAATAATTATGGCTTTTATCCTGCAGAGGCCTCTTTTTAGGCAGACCTTGCATCTTATCCAAGCCCAAAGACATATTTTTATGTTACAGAGTTTATACTATACCTCAACAGCCTTGAGTTCCTCCATTATTTCAGCTACTTTTGCAGGTAAAATTTTCCAGGCCTTATGACAAAACAAAAAATATATTTTTTTTTTCACAATAATGTCCATACTTGAATAAGATTATATTAAGCAAAACAGTTACAGAACAGAGTCCCAAACTTACTGGTAACTGTCGCACGATGAGATTTTCCAAGCCTGCTAGGATTTGCATTGCAGTAGCAAAATTTCTTTGTTCATAGCAGCATTTTGCTATAAGAAGAAATTTTGATAACAAGCTCACCTGCAGCTGAAAAAAAACCCATGAAGATACATTATATATATATAAACTAAGATATATTAAATACATACAGTATATTACATAAATCTGCATAATAAAATTAAATGAGAAGGAAGAAAAGAGAGATGCATTTTCTTGTTGAATTTGTTATCAAAATGGTTGACTGTAGTAGCATTTTCCATCAACACAAAGTTTCCTATCTTCTGTCACCAAGGTGTCCTTGTTAAAGTCTGACATCTATACTCCTCAGGCAACCCATTTCTTACATTCTATTAGGTTTTGACACTACAAAACATCCAAACCCCTCCTTGTGACAATAAACCAAACTGTTAACTGCTCACTCGCAGGTGTATTTCAGAATATTTCTTGCAGCTTTGTTACATAACACCTCATATAGAATAACAAGTAAATAACTGTTTCACAATTAATAATATAATAAAACAATGACAAACCTTAGATGTGTGACAGGTAACAATTTCAGCAGCAACCCAGGTGCTAATACTCTCTGCATTTCTTAATAAATGTAGAAGGTACCGGTCCTGTATGCACTTTGACAGAAACAGGTTACAGACTTTAAGTGAAACTGTCTCAGTAGAAACAGCTCTATGGAGAGAATGGAAAAAAAAAAAAGGCAAAAATAATTAATGTTGACTTTGGAATTTCAAAGAAAATCTTGATTGTGAAGATGCAGACTTCCAATCATTTAAAATAATTTTTCAATGCTTGCAGTCTTGATTTTATAATCTTTTACAAAGCAAAAGATTATATGCACTATGTTACTTTTTCTGCCTTATAATTACAATTATATGACTGCAAGACAGGTATATGCAGTATTTCTGTACATAAAGACATCATCACCACTTGTTACTGAATAAAACAAACTGACACAAAATAACAGCCAGAAATCCAAACTCGTTAAAAACTGCAGCCATGTAATAAAGCAAACCTGACACCTAGTGGCACCACAGTATTTTCCGTGCCTGAACCCCAAAACATTATAAATCAGCTGATTTAGCCTCTGCCATTTAACAATCTGTAAAGGATGATCTGCTTTAGGTGTACAGTCTCTATCCTTAGACAGAACAGTCCACTACATGTAGTGTAATTAACAAGTATTAATTAGAAGCTAGCTGAATCCCCTGAGTATGTAAGAAGTAGACCATGTGCAAATATAATTATGTTCATGTGGCTGGATGAAAACAATTACTGTTGAGTAAGTAATTTAAATAGGTTGGTAACCACTCTAATAACTATAGGAAAATTCTCATGTATCTGTGAATACAGATACACATTCAGAACACAACTACACACAATCCTGCTCTAGCTGATCTTGCTCAAGCCAGGGGGGTTGGACCACACAATCTTGAGAGGTCTTTTCCAACCTCATCTATTTTGTGAATCTGTAACGGTAATTGAGATTTCATATACATACAGATAGGAATTATTCAGAAATCATTATAATGTTTTTCTGACAAAAATGAAAGCCTCTGAAGCAACCCCCCTAATGCAAATCTTCAGAAGTCCCAATCCACTTCAGATTTCAAGAGAACCACCTTACAAATGTGACATATGTACATAGGTATGTATACATACACATATACAAAGTCTCCTGAAATTCAAAAACTTATGTAAACAGACTATCTAGGCTGTTGAAAAGACATTAAGTATTTAAAATGTTTCTCTCTTCCTGGATGTATTAAAAGTGTAACACAGTAAGTTATTGTGCATCAACAGGATAGAAAGGCAGGTAAAGTAAGACACTTACTTTTGGACAGCAGCACATTTGTCTTTAACACCAAGTGCTCTTGAATTTAGAAAGTGTACTGGATGACATTTATGAAATACTTCCTGTAAAAAAAAGCAAGATATATCTGTTGTTAGATTTAGCAGTTCTAAAATGCTGAAGGAGAAAAATGACAGAGGTTTTCCCTCCCCATCATGCCTTCAGCAAATTCATCTAAGAGATCACAGCCTAGGAATAGAACTAGCCATTCTAAATTTTACTGTAGAGATTTCAAGAGAAAAACAGATTATTTGAATTCAAAGTCTTATGAAACAGTACAAAATAAGCTTGAAACGGTTGGGAAATGGTAGAGAAAGGAGACTGAGTATGAAATAAGAAAATGGATACTATTTGTACTTCCAAGTAAACCTAGTCCTTCGTACCTGTTGCAGTAATGTCAGCTGACAACAAAGCTCTTGCACACTGTATTCTATCAAGAGATATGGTCCCACTTCATCTGCTTTAGAAAAAGAGACTGGAACTTCTTCTGTAAAACTGTTATAGCATGGCTTTGGCAAAACTGATGAACTAGCGTACAGTCGCTCTCTCTGATATTGTGTAATTGGTGCCATACCTTTGGAAATTTTCCAGTTAAAGTTCTATAGAAAAAAAAAAAAAAAGTAAAGCTACAACTTCTTTAAGGCAAACATTAGGTCTCTCCTTGATTTAACCCTCCAGAATGTTTCTGTTACAGGAACAACTTTGTGGATGCAAAAGTCTTCAGCTGACCTTCAAAGTTAGCCCAGACACTAATTAGTTACTTTTCAGTAGCACACTATACTATACGGACTGGCAGATACACACAAAAAAGTTTAGACAAGCTTTTGCTACAAACTTTAAAGTTCTAGCAGGAAAATCCTCATCCCTCCCTGTTTTCCTATATTTATAGATTTAAAGATATATGCCCAATGAAAAGTATTAATGTTTGACAAGGGGAAAAATGTTTCTTAGTAACTATGAGTCACCTGCTAGTGTTAAGGAGGAAGAGTTCAACTCAAAATTTTGATTATCTGATGTATTATACTGAAACATCTGACAGGGTGCAATTAAGGCTTAGGATGACTTCTGCAGTTATAGAACTGGTTAGGTCTTACATACTTGCAAAAGAAAATTTTAAATGCAGGTACATAAATTTTACTAAATCAAGGTGTAGACGCCCAGTTGGATACTCTGGTTTTTGTCTGACAATAATACATGAAAATGTGCTCCATATACTGCAGTCTGAAGAAAAGACATGCCTTTCTGGAAACATCTTCTGAGAGCTTTTTACACAGAGAATGTAATGTTTTTCTGTCCTCCTCACTCTCCTCTTCACATTTGTCCATGCTGGAGCACTGCTGAGCACTGTCACTTTTCCTAGCAGAAGCATCCTCAAGCAGTGACAACAAGTGCTCACCATAGCCATTTAAAGAAGCAACCTGTAAAGGCAAAACAGGTTAATAGAATATTGACTGCAACTTCCCATAAATTCTAAGCAAGCCTTAATAGAGTTGAAAGATTCTTGTCTCTCCAAACCCAGACATATCGAATATATCTCTCAAAGACACTGTTATTTTACTTTAATTGTAATCAGGACAGGTTTTTGTAGTAATAATCTTATACATACCGCAACTGATTTCAACTGCTTTCTTGTTTTGTTTTGTTTTCCTAAAGCTTCTATTGAAATTCTGACTTACCTCGGAAGAAATAAATTCTTTTAAGGTACACAAAAGATCAGTATTTGTTGCAAAGTCTACACTGTAGCAGTCTTCAATCCAAGCCTGCAGGATGTAGAAACTGCGGTTACATATTTTTGTAAGTGGTGTGGAACGATCCAGGCTTGCGCTGGTGAGAAGAAAAAGGTATTTATTTCATCAAAATTGATATCCAATTTCAAGTTTAAAAAGTGTTGAAAAAACCCACAAGTATTATTCGGTATTGACTATACCACTTTAAATTCTTATGTTTCAGAATAGGTCTCCAGAAAAGGTCTCTAGAATCCATGGCTTTATGGAAACAGAGCTGTGGTTGTACTTACAACCTACCACAGAACAATGGGCAAAAGTAAGACTCAGATTCAGAAGAAAAAAAAAGATGTAAGTAGACTGTCAACTATAGGACTTGCTCTAGTTACATGTTCACTTGTTAAGAGAGTCTTACAAAACAACATCAAAATTCAATTTAATTAAGTAGTTCTTTACAGAAACACCTATTTGCCATTAGATGGAAGAGTAAATTGTGCTTTGATATTTTTCACAGGAAATTACTGTACCTGGATAAAGTGCTGCTGATTCTGTCAAGAAGAAACTTCAAAAAATCCTCTTGTGTGCAGAAATAGCGAAATGTATAGAGAAACTGCTGTACATAACCTTCTAAAAATGCATTTCTGTGAAGCACAAGAAAAACTTCAGACAAGAACGAACACAATTTCTTCTTCTTGCATTAGAGTACAGCAATAGCAAAACCCCCTCAAAATATCAAGAACTAATAGGGATTTAAAATTCTCAAGTTCTAGATAAAACCTTGATTTTTTTAATGTTATTTTTACACATCAGTTTTACACATACAGCAAGATGGGGGTTGGTCTCCCAGGTAACTAGTGATAGGACAAGAGGAAATAGCCTCAAGTTGTGCCGGGGAGGTGCAGGTTGGATATTAGGAAAAATTGCTTCACTGAAAGACTGGTTAGGCATTGAGACAGGCTGCCCCAGGTGGTGGTGGTTTTGAGTCAAGGGTTAGACTTAATGATCTTAGAGGTCTTTTCCAACCTTAATAATTCTATGATTAAATATTGTGATTGACAACAATGAAAGTATGATTTTAAAAAAAAATTATCTATTTGCAATTCTGTGAAGAACCACTTTGACATTTCTCTTATCAAAAGTTACATTCTAAAGAGCATGAAAGAACATTTCATTTTTTCTATCACCTCACTTCATGTCACTTTAAAAGATTTTTATCATAACAATAGCATAAAAAATAGATACAATATTTCCTGTAGCTGTAATTAGAGCAGTAGTTGATTTAACAACTGAATATACTTATCATGCATTAAAAATGAGTGCATTTTATTTTATTTTTAATACACACATACACACACTCAAGGTCTTAACACTCTTTAATTGTCATGGCTATGGCTAACCATGAAAGTTTGGGTTTGATGAATATGGAAGCTCACATTCCAAAACAATTTGTTCACTCTGTGCAAAATATTGACTACCAGAAAAAGCAGTGCTCAGCGTAAGTAAGGGGTTTCACAGTCAGGATGAGCTAGGAGAAGTAGCTGGGAGGAAAATACTCCCACAAGTCTGATGGAGACTCTCAGGCATTTTCCATCCTTCATCCCATTATGTTCAGGTACCTAAAAACAACACTGCCCTCATCCTAGTTGACAGTTAACAGACATCTTTGTCTCCATTTAGGCCCTGAGATAAGCCTGCAACTTGATCAGTACCAAGGACTGAGGCAATAATCTGTAAAACAGAACCTATACATTTTCACATCCAGATCCTATTAATAAGATTTATCAAACTATATGTTCTGAAGAATTGTTATACAGCTGGTAGTAACATAAAGCCTTGATTCCACGGCAACAGTCAAAGCAATACCTCAAAAAAGTAAAAGATAAAAAAGTTTAAAGTAATTATTTTTTTATTTATTATCAAGGCTTTGAGGTTTAATCAACAGCATAGCCATTTGGCTTCTTTCTTATCAGATTGTCTTTTGTCATTTCCATGCCCTTTTCTGTAAATTAGTGTTCACAGGATTAACACTAAATTTGATACAAAAGAGGACAATTTATCCAATGCTGAGTGCTAGGATTTATCATAAAGACTATTTTTTCCTGAATTAGCAACTATGCCTCAACCAATACAGGATGCACAAAATATACTATACCTAGAATATAAATAAGCCATTAAACCAAGTGGTGTACCAGCCTGCAGAACTCTTATTCCATTTTGATCATTACATTGGTGTTTCTCTGTGTTATAGTAAAGAAGCAATGATGACTCATCTGTAGGTGTCATATCCACGGTGTCAGTTCTCCCACTGTGAATGACTGTAGACAGCACACAGGATTCCACACCCCACTGCTCTGCATACATAATCTGCTCAAAGATGCAAAGCCGTGATAAAATAAAATGTAGGAAAATAAAGACGAATATCTACAGAAGATGCAGTCAACTGAAAGCCCAAACATTTCATACAATTCCCTTTTTTCCTTTTTAAACAAAACTAGTAGCAATTACCTTTATTTTAAGAATTCTTTTGGATCCTACTTAATTTCTGCACTTTGACATAAAACATTTCAGCTTTCATATACTGACTTGACTAGTCAACTACACTTACGCAGCAATGAAACGACAAACGAAACACAACCAAAATAAAGTCTGACTTGCCTGCATGTATTTCTTCACCAGTTCAAGAAATTGCACTTTTGATTTCATCTCCTGCAGTTGCCCTTTCAATTTGGGCAACATAGATTTAGTTTCAGGACCTTTAGATTTAAAATACACAGCATAAGAACATCAATGATTCTGATTTACAGACAAAAATCCTTAAAAGTACTATGCACCCATTTAATTACTGGCAAGTTGCTGTAATTTTACCTTTGCTTCTCCTTTCCTTCTGCAATAGTTTTTGGTAAAACTTTATGGTCTTTCTGTAATTTTTTGTCTCCATCATTAGCAATTGTTCTAGTTCCTGTTTAAAGAGAAAAAGGATTCTGATCAGAATGGTAAATGCAAGGTTCTAGTAGGAAACAAGTTTTTGTACAGAACTATTTTGTCAGAAAAAAAATATAGAACATCCAAACAGATAAGAATATGAAAATTAACCAGGAAAAATTACCTGTGCTTACAGGCAAATTACAGCAGGTATCACCTGTCCCCAAATAAGCATTAGTCATGCCACAGTTCTACAATTTTAAGAACCAGAGCTGGTTTGTGTGTGATAACCACACTGAAGTTTGGCTGAATCTGTTTATATAAATATGCCTTTAGTTGTAATTGCACTTATCTTGTTGTTTTCAAGAGCACTTTTAAAAGTTATACTCAAATGTCATCCAAAATTAAAAGTGATGAGTTCTGAAATCAGTGCAGACCCCAGAAATGCTCTGTTCAATGGCTGACCTATATTTGCAGCAAGAACTGAGTATTTGACTGAAAGCAATTTTTTCCAAACAAGCACAATTACATTATATTATATAATCAGGTCAGAAGGCACACAGGAGAGCTACTCTATAAAAACAGGATATACCAATTTTGAAGTTCAGCTTACATATCTTATATCTATGTATTGTACATAATTGAAAAAATTAAACTCAATTTCTGCAGAATTATATCACTTAAGCAATGGATATAAAAGAAAGAGTATCAGACTTCTCACAACAGTATCAAATTTAATGTGAACATTTATAATTGTTTGCATATCAAAGGTTTCTTACTTTACCAGCCAATGAAAATGGGCCATCCATTGATGGTTCAGCTTCTGATTTATTACAAAACAACAAACATGTTGTGTGTTGTGTTTTGTAAAAGTGTTGGCTATTGCACTTGGGCCCTAAGCTAACTACCAGTGACCCAGTTACATGAAACAGCATCTTAAATGGAGTAAGTTCACTGAATGCAGCAGGCAGAACTACCACAAGCAGAGGGATCAGAAAACACGCAGCTCAGAGCGAACATATCAAACAACAGATTGGTAAATAGGTTAGCTTTAATGGGATAGACTTACTAGAAATTAATCTAAGTTTGAGAAAAAACTGCTGCTTTCTCAGAAAAGCTCAGAAGTTTTAACAACATAGTTCATTAGTAGTAAAGTCAAAAAAACCCTGGGGCTTTTTAAGACTTACCACTACACAGGCATCACAGAGAGAATAGTGAAAGCAGAGAAAAGCTGTTATACAG
The DNA here is from genome assembly GCA_013396975.1 of Bucco capensis. NCBI lineage: Eukaryota > Metazoa > Chordata > Aves > Piciformes > Bucconidae > Bucco > Bucco capensis. The sequence goes on from VWZO01022250.1 coordinate 123,173, forward strand.
AGTCTGAATTAGAAACGGCTTTCTTTTACTGGTTTTGTTTCATCAGTTAAAATGAAAACAAGTTGATTGAGAGATTATGAACACAGAAAGGGAATCAGAAAGAGTGACCATTTTCTGACATTTGGAATCTGATGGACAGAAGTGGCTTTTTCCCAGAATAACTTCAGGTGAGTATCAATGAAGTCAGTACTAAATTCCCAGTCTATTCCATAATATCTTCCATTTTAAGTAGGTCTCGAATATATACCTTTTTGATTAAGATATACATTAAACTTTTCTATAGAAATCTCTGTCTATGGAACANCACCTTTTTGATTAAGATATACATTAAACTCTTCCACTCCTCTGAAGTGAAGGGCACTTTTCTATAGAAATCTCTGTCTATGGAACAAAGTAATGATAGAGTGACTGCTTACTTAGGAAAATTGCAAATCCTAATCTATGCTTGAAGAACAAGTTTTTTATATGCTGAAGAGCGGCTTCACCAAAGGATGCAGAGTATTGGCAGAAGGGAAAGGAAAAGATAAAAGGAATGGGAAAAGGAAACCCATGGCTAGTATATGCAAAGCCTTTGCTAGAAACATCCTAGTCACAGCTTGGGTGCACTGAAGTTTGGTGGAGACTTTTACAAGTAGCTTATGAGATCTAGGGAATAACTGAAACCTAGTGCAGGTCAAGAGAAAAAGGGCAAAGACTAAGGCTGCAAAAGAACTGAAGCCAGTTTATCAGACTACAGAAAAAAAGCTTTTTGCATTGTGAGAGCAGACTTGGACATCCCCCTGGAGAAACAGAAGCCCTGGTAGCTGCCTTCCCTTCTTGCTTTGCTGCAAGGACTTGGTTTGTTTGGAACCACTCTGTATGAGGGACATATACTTGCTTGCCTAATGGCTAACTTTTCTAAATGCAGGTTAGCAATTGCTGACCTTAAGAACCACAATGAACTGATAAGCACCCACACAGTAAAGCATTATTTTAATGATATTTGACAGTGCCATCTTGATCCATAAATATTATACTTTTTAGGCTATCTAGAGTTCACATTTCTCCCAAACATGAGAATACATATAATCTTTTTTTTTAATCACAATAGTTTGATTAATCCTGTTGTTAATATTGTTCATCATACAACAAATGCTTTACTTTTTTGCATCTTATTAAATCAAAATATAACTAAGGTGCAGACAAAATCCAACAGGTTCCAGTAGAGAAATGGAAAACCTAATTATTTTTAAGGCAGAATATTTAATTTTATCACAAGTATATGTTCTGGCACTCAGATTTTCTCTGAACCTAGACTTGAACTGACAAAGCAGATCTACCCCTATGAAAGTGTAGTGCCATGAAGTCAGGACAAATGTAGTCAGGCTCAAACATCTGTCTTTAAACATTCAGTCTTTGAAACAGCAACTCCTGAATGCTGCTTTACAGAAATGCAAAAATCAAGTAAACGTGATCAGTACAATCTTTAAGGGAAGGGAAGACCTTGCTAATCTAAAACAACCCACTCCCCTACCCACACTACCCCAAGCTGCTTAGAAGTCACAAGGCTGCATTCATCATGATGTTTAGCCATCTCCAAGAGAAGATAGGAGCCATTCTGCTGGCAAATGGTGAGAAGCTGTTAGGGAATTCACTGTGACCAAGGAAAAAGCTCTCAGAGTACATGACAGAGTGGACCTCTTGACAGCCTGTGATACACACCAGTCACAATCATTCTTAGTTCTTTTCTATAACATTAACACCATGGGGTTGGTGCCTACAGCAGACAGTACTTTTCCAGTCAACTTCAGGAAGAAAATATGTTTTTATGTCAGTGATTATGAATTTCATGTCAGTGCTCTTTATTTTGGAATACCACCCTTACCCAGATTTATTGACAAGATACCACAATCTTGAGGATCAGAAGACTGACTCGCTTAAGAGTCAGTCTTTAAAAGATGAGTTTCAACTCACTACAATGCAACAAATCTTATCATACTTTTAATCAGCAAGTAAAGAGGTATCTTAATGATTTTAAATCAACATACTCACCACTTTTTTAGCATCTATATTTTGTGACTCACTTGATTTCTGCTTTCCAAGGTTTTTCACGTAACTATGAACTTCTGAATCAAAACATTCAGCTCCATAAAATGCACTGCTCCAACCAGGACTACAGCCATGAAAGTCAAGTAGACTGGAAGACACTAGGTAGCTGTTTCCAGTTATCTTTGCCATGGTCTCTTCCTCTGGCTCTGTATTTTCTTCTGCAAAGCCTGGATCAATACAAGAGTCATTGCTTCGTAAACATTGTTCCTGTTTCTCTACAGAGATAGTATTCTGCAGCTTCGGTTCCTTTTTGAAATTAGCCGAAGAGGACTCATCAAAATCCATGTCAGCTGATGATGTATTTCTCATAGGCTCAGTCTTCACATCAAAGATTGCTTCCCCTTCTCCTAAAGAGGGTGTGTGGGATGAGGAAGAAATAATGGCCATGTGCTGTGATGCATGCTTTGTTAACTTAAATACTACACATACAAAACAGTTATGAGACTACGTATGTGCTCTAGCATTGCTATTAGATGCTTATATTGGCCTTGTGCTTTCTTTTTATCAACTACACATTGTAAAATGATAAATTCAAAGACATTTCAGAACTCTTAAGCAACAGTTAAGCAATACATTTCTGAAAATTACAAAGCATTTTCTGTGCATATACAACAAACATTTAAACAAAGCATAGTACAGAAGCTTTAAAACAAAAGTATGTCAGACCTGTGCATGAATTAGGAAAAAGCTTAGCTCTTGAGACTTTTTTCCATCCGTAAGTTTTGAAGCTTTTATTTCATACATATATGGCAAGAATAGTTGATGCGGCCAAAAAAAGTCAAACTTTTACTCCTACAGGACTCACTCCCTTGAGCTATGATGGGAATTCTTTGCAGTTATAACAGCTACTATCAACCTCAGGGGACTGAGGTGACACTCAAAGGTTGGTATGATGCTGACAGGAGCTTTTATGCCTGCCAGAAGTCTCCCTTTTCACTTGAGCAATGCCCTAGGGCTTAGACATGCCACTTTGGAGTCAAATGGACCTAAACTACTGGTGCAAAAAAATCCCATCCCCATGGAAAAGTCTGGCTCTACATTTACATTAGTCATTCTAAGCCAAAATGGAAAACTGCAACATACAACGGCAGCAGTCAAGTGCAAACTTAAAAATGTTTGTTTTGCCATAAAAGTTAATAATATAAGGGTACAAACCTTTCCGTGAAGAACACACAGTTTAACCTTGCTCAAAATAGAGAAGTAATCAAGTTTAAATGCTGAAACTTGGCTGAACTATCTTGAAAAAAAAGGGAATACTGATACAACAGCAACCAACTACAAGCTGTTGATGAATATATCAAGCTTAAAAAAGGTAATGCTTTTGTTATAATAATGAGATTTAGCAGTTTCAGCTCAGTTTTGAGTTCAGTTACTGAAAGGGAATATTTTATAAACTTCCACTCACAAAGTACCCAGGAAATATGCAAAACCCCCACTGAAGAAGTACAAATAAACAATCGGTACTATAATCTTAATGACTGCCCTGAAATAGTGTCCTGTAACCAAGTTATCAAAAGGCAAGTGATCAAAAGGCAAAACCATCTTGACTAAAAAATCATTTGACCCACTGTTTATTTTGCTATGTATCTTTAAAAAGGCACTTCAGTGGATAGAATAGGGAAGTGGGGGAATTTCTAGGAGAGACATAAACTCTACTCTGTTTTACCTGTCTGTGAAAACCCTTTTGATCAATAGTTAAAAATATGCACTAAAATTTAAAAGCAATTACATTTCTAGACCTCTGTACAATTCCCTTCCCCAAAATTTGTACATAATTTTATTGCCAATAACATTTATTTTAACACATTTTACTGTCTGGTATTTTTTTCTAATTCATATGAGAACAAAGAAGGACGAGATCTGTTGCACAGTGATTCTTCAATTAATCCTCAGCTTTTGCAGTAACACCTAAGGAGTCATAAGCATTTTCTAAAGCTCTCCTCTGCTTAGCTAAGCTTACCATGTTCTGTGGAGCTGACTTAGTACAACTGTGCCCCTTCCCTCTCCCTACTTGAAAGCATGCCATTAGAACATCTATTGGATGAACACAAAAAACCCATATTTAGCAGTTCAGATTTGGGGAGTTTTCCAACAGACACATCTATGTAAATCAAAGTAAATGAAATGGGTATCCCACTCAGTGACATCTGATTGTCTGTACACTTCATATAAAAGACAACAGGTCTCCAGGGCATTGATAATATTTGGATTCACTGATAATGTTCATAAATGCTAAGGTGTTTTCCTGAAGACACATTCAAAGTTCTAATCTCTCAAAACTGGTGTCATTGATAGATTTCCTAGCATACACAAAGATCTAGAAACTTGAAGTTCCTTCTCACCCTGTGTCTGGTCACTGCTTGCCAAAAAGCTATCAGATTTCTTCAGATCTTGGAATACATTGCCACTCTTTGAATCACTTGCCTCAGTTATGCTGAAAATAGAAGATAGCAAAATTAATGTTTCATACACTTTATTTACATCAGTAAAACGAGATGTTACAAATGAATCTACCATGTATGTGAATGGCTTTATAGCTTTCATATATCTCCTGAAGTTTGTATCTTCAGCTTCAGTTATTTTACAAAAGACCCCCAAAAACCAAGAACCCACCACAAACCAAACAAAATATTCCCAAACCAAAATTCAAATGGACATTAAAGGACACTGAGAAAGTTACAGAGATTTTTTCTTTACAGCATTTGGCAAAACTCCTACAGATATATCAGAACACATACAAACAGAAGGCATATCTGAAGGCATAACTTAGAGTTCAAATTACTATAATGAGTTTTTCACTCCGAATTCAACCTCTGGGTAACAGTCAGACCTTAAGTCATCCTTAATAAGGATAATCATAATTTTAAGCTAAAAAAGATAACAGTACACTGCTATACTCTTTATCTAAAGAATATTAAGTAAGCTCTGTCTCAGAGGTATTCTAAGGCAGTTCCTGCATGTGATCTAAAATCATAGAATCATCNATTTCATTTTTCTAGACCTGTATTTTTATATTGGGTGATGAATGATGATTTCCCTTTCACAAACTTAACTTTGTAACAAAAGTTCATTTAGCAAATGGCCTCTTCATATATGTCAGTAATACGGCTGCAACAGCTCAAGTTTCTGCTACCACAACTTTCAACTCTGGCCTAACTGCCAACCAACTTTCAATGGCTCCTTGAAAATCCCAGCTCATATGTGAAATAGCCCAGCATGTCAGAGTCTGATATCTAGAGGTTATAGTCTATTCTCTCTTCAACTAGCTGTATGGGTAATATATCTTTTAACACTGAAGGTTTTCTGGACCGTTATCTACCAAGCTTTGTCAAAACTTCCAATTTGTAGCCCCATGACAGATATACAAACCATACACAACTTCCACATATAAATTCATTACTGTTAACACAGTCTCCAGTAAGAAGCTTTAGTAAGTACGCTACATTTGAAGTCTGCAATAAAATAAGAATGTTTTTTATTATTTCTTCAGGTAGGTATGTCACTGAAGACGAAATCGTAAAAATGAGAAATTAAGCTGGTGTTTTCTTAACAGCCTACTTGTAAAAGACTGCCAGTTGGAATACTGAGTCACACTAAACCAGTTAAGTAAAACATTTCCAGCAAAGCTGATTTAATTTTCTTGTTCTTAGGTGTACTAGAACAAAAGATGTATAAAGAACTAAACTCTAACGTAATAAGCAAACCGAACAGCATTAACGATATATTTCACCTCTGACTAAATAAGACTACAAAGTTTTCCATTAATAGTTAAAAACAATATTGATCAGAATTGTTTCCACTATTCAGCTATCCTAAGATGGAGTCACAGACAAGTGTAATAGAAACATTTTCTGCTAAGCCATCAAGAATTATTTTGCCATGATGGAAGTTCACGAAGTATCTAATAGGCTGGGCAATTAACAGGAAACAAGTAAGGATATGTGAAGAGAAACAGCATATCCTTTCCTGCTTCTAGGAAGTAGGGAGAAAAGCATTAAGTTAGAAAGGTAACAAGGAAAAAGTTGAAAAATACCTACTATAAATGTGAAGGTCTTTCTCCATTTACTACCTGATAGAGATTCTTCAGTAATTTTTCATCCCAGTAGAGGTCACAAAACTTCTCACAAATTGTATCAGAGAACAAACCAAACTTAATTTCTTTTAAGTTTAAAATGAAGTTACCTTGTTCAAAAAAAAGAAAGAAAAACAAAGGAAAAAAAGAGATTAATAACAATATCCTTATGCATCAATGATAATAGTGTGCAGAAGAAAATGCACATACCCATATCAAAAACTTCAACTCCATTCTCGAGATAGCCATCAAATGCAAACTCCTCTTGTATAAGATGAACCACTTCCTGTAGTAAAGCATCACTTGTGTTCTGCTGTGGCAGGACTTCAACATCAACGAGATAAGAATCGTCTTGATTTGCTGAGGTACATGGTGCATCGTCTTGTTCAGTGAAAATACTGTCTATACTGGTAGCACACTCAATTTCTTGGCATTTGGTCTGAATAACTTGGTTACTTTTATCAAACTTGTCCTGTGTATTAGTAGTCTCACAGTTTTGCACTTTGAAAAGGGAGGCATTTTCTTTTTGCATGCTCATTTTATAGCTTGCAACAGTACTTGAATGTAGGACTGGCAAACTGTGATAGCAATCATAAGCAATTCTTGAACGAAGAGGTTTATTTGGTATTTGCTCTGATACAGCTAAATGTACTGGTACAAACGTCAAAACTCTTTTCTCTGAGTCCTGTTTGAGAATGATGTTATTTATATGAAGAAAATTAGGTGGTATAGGACAAGCTAAGGTGCTGGAAGGAACTTCAGACAAAATGCTCTTTTCTTGGAGAATATGTAAGGAATCAGATGGTGATGGTAATTTAACTATAGAAGTAAATGCATTGTATGACTTCTGGTCCTCTGAAGATACCTGGGATGAGTGGCCTGGAACTTGTAAATCACTCTCAGTTATTTCAGGTGGAAGAGTTTCAACACCTGTGTCCTCAGTACCATAGTTTTTAGAGTCTTCTATATATCCTGGCTTGTGGTCCATGTGTCTTTCTTTGCTTGTTTCTTTCTTGAGTTGCTCAGAAACTGGTGTGTGAACCCCTCTGAAAAGGAAAAAAGAAAAAAACTTTTGAGGACATTTCCGGCAGATTTAGTAACAAAGTCTCAAGTTTAACTCATTCTGTTTCAGGATATACTAACTTTGTCATATTTGCATTTTGTTGAAGAATAATAGGCTTAAAGTGAGTTGCAGGAGAGGTGAATGCAACAGGTAATGTAGCTTTCTCACAATTGAGAGAAATCTGGCATGGTACTGGTCCTTTAACTGCTACAAGTTTACTTTCACTCGTAATGGGCATAAATCCTAAAACCAAAAAACAACAGTTAAAAAGATAAACAATATGCAAAATATAAATGCAAGATAGATAAAAATCCATTTAGGTAGGAAAAAAAAGAATTGCATACCAAACCAGGAAAATATTACATAAAGAACTGATCTAGAGAATACTAAAACAAAGCAAACATATTAGAGTCTGACTGCCTACCTAGACTTGACTCTGAAGGGTCCATTTCATGTCTTTCATTTTTAAGTTCAAAAGCAACATGATCTTGAGATGAAATTACTTCTTCAACAGCCTAACAATAAAAATTGAAGTCCAAACTGAATTTATTAGCATTTAATGGTTTTTAAATTCTGCTCAGAACATTACTTCAAAAAACCCCAACAACCCCATAAACCTCGAATGTTGCAAACAACAACCTCCATACCAAGGGAAGAGAATTAAAACAAATTACATACAAAACTCTAAGAACTGGTAGAACTGTTTGGAAATCCTGATAACTCTTTTCAAATGAGAACTTCTAGGTAATTAAAGTTTTCAACAAAGTCAGTTCCGTGGATTGACTGAATGCTGTGTGCATTATAAACAAGTATTTGAAATGAACAGAATACAACAATTGCATATTAATGTCTTCTGTTCTCATAAGAGGGGTGGTAAATGAAAGAAAGATTATGAAAGTAAGTTACTGGTTTTTCGCCCATACGGACTGTGGAGTCAGGGCACCAAAACCTAGAAAAGAGCAATACTTGAAAGACTGCTTGAAAAAAACCACGCATACACACAAAAAAAAGAGAACAAATCTAACTGTACTTGCAGGGGACAAAATCGTACTGCAATACAATTTACAGAATTAATTGAAAACAAGTAGAGAATTAAAAAAGGTGGCACTCTTACCTTACAGACAGATTTATTCAATAATGCCAAAATATTTTTGCTGTTCATACCTTGTTCAAGTAAATAACAATTGCATGTCTAAAAATAATAAAATTTGCAATTAAGTAAGTATTCTCGGACAAGGACAAAGTCAAGATAAATAGACAATTAGAAGTAATCTAAGTTTAGGAAGTCTTATGGACGTATTCCAAGTACCTTATTGACAATTTCAATATAAATTAAAAGCAAACCCCTCTGTTTCCCTAGAGAGGTAACTTTAAAAACAAGCCCTGAAGTGACTGGTTACGATTTAATTAGGTATCAGTCTATTACCAAAAATAAATCAGTACTTTGATAGTCAAATCACTAAAATAAGATTTTAGATACAACTAGATTGCACATAAAATTGATTTAATCTAGTAACCTTAATTGCATCAGCCAGAGAAAGTCTTTCTTCAGGGTTTTTTCTTGCCATATTCAGAAGAAGTTTTTTAAATTTTCTTGGCAATGCTAGTTTGTGACTGGGTGGAACACTGTATTTTGCAGCCATCCACAGAACTGCAGCAACACCATAAATGCAGACCTATTATTACCGTGAAGAGACAGGAAAGATGTTAACAGACCACAAAAAGCTCCCACTTCAAAAACAATTCCAGAAAATTATCCAAAACCTCCCCTCATTCCCCACAAAATTAAAAAAAAAAAAAAGAAAGAGTATCCAAGTACAAATCACATTGGCTTTTGAAGATGCTGATGAAAATCCCAGCCCATTTCAAACACTAGCTGTTATGCATGCAGGGCCAGTAATGGTAGCTAATTTTCTACTGTTGGAGCAACAGACATAATTTGTCTTATCCTTTATCTAGGAAAATTATTCAGGAAAAAAAAGTGGTTTTAAGGACCATTTTGAAGAATTCCTTTTTCATGTAAAAAACTAAGATTGCTGCAAACCTTAGAGTTCTACCATAAAACCTGGCAAGCTACAATCTACGTAGAAAAGGTCATGGTAATTCAGCAATTACTGGAACACAGTAATTACAAGCTAGTCACTACAAGTCATATTTTACAAAGAAGATTACACCTATTAGAAGAATGAAGTATTGTATATTTATTTTAACAATTATTGTGGTACCTGCAGCTAGACCAATTGAAGTTGCCATGATAAGTGACCTTGAGAAGTACTTGACCCTCACAAGTTTTCTTGTTTTATTTGAGAATTACTGTTTTCAGACTGAGCCAGATTTAGCCTACTTAATGCTTAGTTTACATATGTAGCATGTACTACAAATGCCATTTGTAGTTAAAGCATCATATTTCTTCATATTGGCCTTGAAGGATACTAAAAAGGCTCACGGGACAGAAACCTAAGCACAGTACTAAATAATGCATTTCTATAAAACAGTGTTTTCTAGCAGTCTTTGGAGCAAAGAGAACAGCAAGGAACACAATGTAACAAGGAAGATCACTATAAAGAAAGTAACTCATGAACCATTTGAACTGTTAAACAAAAGCTACGAATAGGTATAAAAAATGTTTGAAATTGGAAAAAGCAGCTCCACCAAAACAACAAAAACCACTCTTCTCCTTTAGGCTCAGAATTCCAAGAGGTCAATGGGATCACAACTTTAATTTCATTTTATTTCTTTAGGAAAAGCTTGCCATCCAATCAGGACTGTTATTGTGAATGGCACTATACAGTCTTGATTCTCAACCCATAATTCCAACACAAAGTTTATAACAATCAGAAAGTTATACAAATATCAGGAAAAAGCAGGAAAAAAACCCAAGCAAAACAGGTCAGCTTATTCTATATATAGTATTGTAGATAAACAAGGGAAAAAAAGATTACTTCAGATTTTCCAAAGAACAAGAATAAGGCATAAAGAGTTTATGATTGTTAATTTTCTCTGTCTGGTGAAACTGTTGTATTATATTTCAGGGTTAGTTTAAGCTTCTGAAGCCTTTGAAAAATGTGCATGCTGGATCAAAGCAGTTTAAGAAAAAGCAACTTTAAAAAAGAAAATATATAAACACTTTATAGCTACAGATAATTTTACAGAAAGTTAAACTCTGTCTTTAGTAGATTTTTTTTCCTGATTCACGGGTACTGTATCTAATTTTAAAGAACTCATGGGGTACAAGGTACATACTAGCTAACCTTTTTCGTGTTACATAATAGAAAGGTACCATAAATTGTTTCCCTAACTCTTAATATCACTGTGGTAGAGTTTGCAATTCAGATGCAGTCGCAGTGGAGACAAACACTCACCTGCTATTTATTAATATTTTTATCATATGTGGTCTGAGAGCTTCTTACGGCTTATAACTACAGAAAAAAGCTCCAGGAAAGCTATATTTGTAAGAGTCACAATTCATAATGTTCCCATAGTAAAAATATGCTGATAGTGATATTTTTATCCAATCTTTCAAATGAGATTAATGTTTGGGCTTTAGCCTAGACAGTCTAAACTACTGATCTTAGCATGACCTCCAGAACATGAAAACATGGCTTCGAAGTCTGTCTTACTGCTAACAAACTGAAAATAATGAAGCCTCATAGAAAAATGTTGAATAACAGATTTCTGGCAGTTACTGCAACAGTTTTGGAAGGGAACATTATTTTTCAGAAGCAACTAAGTTCCTGAGTTCATATTTAAAACACCGCAGATAAAAGAAATATTGGGAGAAATGAGAAATACCATCAGAATCTTAGAAGAGCTTAGCTTTCTTCTTCAAGCAGCAAACAAACTACTGTCCTCTGATAAAATACATAGCAACCTACATAAGCTACCACATTACCTTCTCAGTAACCACATCCTCCTCTTCAATTTCAGGAGCTAAATAAAATATATCACAAGATTCTAAATGAGAAAAGAAACCAGAAACAAAAGGTAAGATATTTGCATTCTTTTCTACTCCCCTCCAAAATAAAAGCAGAGGATACAATCCATTAGTTTACCTTCAGCTTTTGGAGCAGTAAAGAGGATACTTCCATGGCAGTCAATCAGCACAGAGTCCAAACATAAGACCACTGCAAAACAAGCCATAAAATGGCAAGGCATAACAAATATCTGTTCTTGTAACCATTGGACACTAATAGAAAGCAATAAAATAATTTAAAAAAATAATTTGCAATTTCAGCAATTAACATATGATAAATGATGCTTCAAAGAACACTAATGCTTGAACAGCCACCACCTAAAAAAGAGACAGTAGATGTGTAATCACTAAGAGAAACTCTTGAGAACAAAGACAAGAAAGTAAACCAAAATGAGATCACAATAAATAAAAGGACTTAGAATACCAGAAGTCTATTCTCTTTATATCCAGAATTGAAAAGGAAGGCCAAGAAAGGAACAGAACAAAAAAAGAAATAAGAAATAACTGTGCTGCCATATGGAGTCCAGTTTTGCACAACTAGTTACAATCACACACACTCTCCCACTGAAGAAATGTTAGATTGTCATTTACATGGCCCTGAAATTTTCCATAGTTAGGAAAGAAAGAACTAACTTCTAAAACACTTAAATGAGCTGAGGTCTTCAGGAACTTAAGATTAAGGTCATGAGATCACATATAAATTCAATGATTAAAAAACTGTGGTAAGATTGTGTTTATCTATTTGACAGCTTGAAAGCACACTGTAACATGCTTCAATACAAGCAATGTAGTCTTGCCTTTGTAGACTACCAACAAACACACTTTTTTGATTAAGAACAGAGCACTAGGACAATAGATTCTTACAATAAGTTAAATGAGGTTGAAACATCAAATTTATTCATTATTAAATAAAATATTACATAACTCTATGCTTTTGCTTTTGTAGTTACTTGTACAAAACACATATAAAGCCATGAAATTGTTAATTATGCTTAATATAAATGAAGGCCACCTTCAATAGTATTTCAGTCGGACCCAGACTATGTGTCTTGAGAAGCAAAGCTGTCCCAAACAGGAACCTTTCCTAGTTACTTCTCCAGAGGTATCTCCCCTGAGAACTCTTCATGCTCACTATCTTTGCTTCTCAAGTTAATGCCTCTGGACCTGAATCTGCAACACAGTTCACTCAAATCAGATCTCAGTGATTTCAGAACAGCAGAGAATTCTCATCTGGGCTCTGTAGAGGCAACACATAAGCAAAATCCTCTGATAACAGAAGAGGAAATAAGTGAAGTCTCAATGGAGGGTACAAACAACTTTTGTTGCAGGATTGAATTAAAAAATACATGAAGAGGCTAGCTTTGGGGTATGTTTTCATATCCAGATAATCCCTGCTTAGGATAATGAAAAAAGGGTAATCAAGGAAGGATTTGGAGGAAAAGGCTAAGTGAATGAATAATAAATAATCCAGCTTGTTCCACATTTCTTATACTTAACTATGACTCATCAGCTACCAATCTTACTTTACCATTTTTAAGACAAAGGATATTTTAACAAACACTATATATATCGTATCACTTTCACCTTTGATAAGTTAATATTATTCAAAAGGAATGCTAAGAGAACTTATGAATATATTTGGGCACTGAAGCAGTAACACAACTAAGTGATTCCACAATGTACAATTACTCTCAGAACAGGCAAAGAATCCTTTGGCAGAAATAGTCCAAATCTGGAAACAATATTCTACTTCAAGGTAGCTTTATTTGTCAAATATGGAATTTTAAGCAAGGTGCATTCCATTTAGTGGTTTGCATCGAGTTCACTTTTACAGGCTACATATGGTTCAGATCACAACTCACTCTCTAGTATTTTGAAGACTTATACATGCTGGGTGTATGTAAGTAGGGTAACAATTAACAATTTAATATGGCTAGGCATATTAAATTAGAATCTCAGCCATTATGTGCAGTTATTTGAAATCTTTACGTACATTAGGAACATGCTGTCAGGCTGATAGAATACTTCTCTTGCAATGTATACTGAACACAGTCTTAAGAGTAACATTTCTTAAAGGGCTCAATCTCCATTTACGGCCATTTTCTTTTTTCACAGTTTGACAACACAAGAGACAAAATAGCTGAAGCCCAAAAGAGACGCATAAAGGTTTTCTGTACCTTACAATCCATTTGCTTATATTCAGTTACAGACTTCAAACTCATCTCTGTCCAAGCCCTCAAAAGCAGGTTTTTAAAATCAAGATAAGGAAAGGCAGAGTAGTTGTGGTAGAAACCTTTGCTCAGTTTATCAAAACAGCTAAAGATTTATTATTAATTTAAGCTAAATCAACATTCAGAATGCCTATGGAAATTCAGGATGGTCTTCTCAAGTCCCAAAACAACATACTCCAATTTTGTCAAAGGACAGTTCCCTGTTCGTCTCTCACAAGTTGACTTCTGATAATTTTTCTATAAACTGAAGCAGAGAGAATATGGAAGGAGTAATGTCATGACAAGAGCCTTGGTGCCTGAAACTGACAAAGCCCTGTATTGTTAAAAAAACCATAAGGAACCATGTCACAAAGAATCATAGAATGGTTTGGGTTGGAAGGGACCTCTGGTTATCTAGTCCAAACCCCTGCACTGGGCAGGGACATCCCCAACTAGATCAGGTTGCCCAGAGCCCTGTCAAGCCTCACCTTGAATGCCTCCAGGGATGAGGCCCCAACCACCTCCCTGGGCAACCTGTTCCAGTATTCCACTACCCTCGTGGTAAGGAACTTTTTCCTAATATCAAGTTTAAATCTACTCTTCTCCAATTTAAAACCATTGCCCCTTGTTCTTTCACTCCAGGCCTTTGCAAACAGGCCCCTCCAGCCTTCTTGTAAATAGAATCATAGAAATCAAGGCAAGAAAGGAAGTTTTATGTTTACATATCGATATAACTTATTTTTTCCTGCTTTCAAGAGATACAAGTCCCAATTGCTTTTCTTAAAAGTCACAGTACAGTTTCTCCATCCCCAAAATGTTTAAACACAAAATTTGTTTCACTGTTTAAAGTCATAAAAATGTGTTTTCGCAAGAGTCATCAAAACTCAGAACAAAGAGAAAAGATGACATTCTTCTGTATGTGGAAGAAAACTTCAAACTGAGTAAAAATCCTAAGTCACAGTTTTAGAGAGTGAAGTTAGAAACATTCCCTGTTTTTTTTGGTGTAAACAAAAGCAAAGTTGAGATACGGTATGTCAACAGAATAAAGAAAACATTAATACAGTGAACTTAACTAAGCAAACATTTCAGGATAATTAAGACTATACCTGGATAATCTATGCAAGTCTGCAGAGTACATAAACACTCGTGACATAATGCCCAGAGTTCATAGTCTTTCAGAGGTTTTCCATAGCAGGACAACAGGAATTTTAGAGATATCGACTGAAAAAGAGTAAGGATGCAGAAAGTTATTAAAAATGATCATGAACCAAAAAAGCACTCTTCTAAAAAGCATTAAGAAAAGGTATTTGTTGCATTTGCCAGTAATGAATTAACAATACTTCTTATTGAAAAAGCACTGCACAGTCAGCTAGCTGTACAGATGAACCAGTAACTTCTTAATTGTGTAATAGAAATGTAAATCAGGTGAGATTTCAATAATAGAAGTGTTTCAGGAAAAATGAGCTGTTTGGAAGCTCTGTCATCATACTAAGGAAAGATTCTTCTGGAATATCAAAGATGGCACAATTATAGGGACATCACCTAGATTTTAAAAACATAAAGATCCAAATGATCAGCACCAAGAAAAAAAAAACCACATTCAAATCCTGATTTACCGAGACAGTTGCATTACAAGTCTTACCTTTGAAGATTTCATCAACATTTCTTGTTCTTCTGTGAAAGATGTTAACAATATAGACAGAATTAACGACAGGTTTATTTGAAGTCCAAGCACAATGTTCTATTTTTTAATCACTGGCTGCTCAATTTTAAGTAACAGCATTTGTTTTTCTGGCTATCAATTTAGCTTGTAATATCCAGCATAATACCTTAATATGACAAGGACCCTGATCCATGGAAACTTACCATTCTTTAGAGAATCCATGTTTTACATGTTGTGGGGTTTTTTTGGTTGGTTGGTTTTCGTGAAAATAAGAACCTGAAATGGATGGCACTGCACAGACACCTTCCTGACCAAACTGTGCTTATTGCTACTAATGGCTCTTCATATCAGCTGGACTTTATGATCTCCATTCATCTACTAAAGGAACAGTAAAAAATTCACTGTAGGCAGAAACCTCTGGGTTAGAGTAGACCCATCCAACTTCTAAAAAACAGCACAGCACATTTTCTGTTGCATATGTGGCCCTAAGATAGTAAACTATCCCTAAGTGCCAACTTTAGGCCTTGTTGGGAAAAAAAAAAATCAGAAGCGATTCAGGATTAACTCTGGGGAAAATGAACAAACAAACAAAAAACAACAAACCAAACCAAAACTAGAGCACACAAGACAGAATCAAAAATTAAAACCTCTGAACTGGTCTATTGTTTTTACAGACACCTTTATATCCAAATTAATGTCTGTTAAATCTAAATAGACTAAGGGTCTCTCTCACACACAATGGTTGCACATCATTATGTTGGACAAAACAGTCTCTGCACTGTCCTTTACTGCAGTCAATTTTTCATGATCCTGGCATGAAACACCCATTAAGGCACTATTTGGATTTTATGTAATGAACAGACTACTGCATTAACTTTCATCAAGATCAAGAAAAGAAATAGCTTCCCTGTGAACTATGGGCAGGAGAAAAAGAACCACATTAATTTCTGTAGCTGAAATTTTGGAACAAATTTCATTTTCACCAGAAGACCTCCTCAAGGAACATAGTATTTTGGGCTTATATTATTTGGGCTCAGATTAATTAGAAAATTTTAACAAGATGTGCCAACAAACACACCTTTTGAAATACTTAAAATGTTTTATATTCTGTCTACCTTCAGCACATAAAAATGAATTTGGTGCTTTTATTCTCCTATCTTCCATTGTGGCACACTGCAAAAACTATCTTTAGCACAGACAGATTTGAGGGTTAAGCTTCATTCTCAAACTTTGCTATTACCAGCATCCTAGAGTGTAAAATTCTTTTGCTGCTGTGTTCTTTCATTATAACTAGAAAAGTAAGCTCTTCAACTGCTTGGTAACAGCACAATAACTACACAGCAGGGAGGAAAAGGAGAGCTAGTCAAAAGAATGAATGCTGAAGACAGAGCTTCATACTGTTTGATTACTCTCCCTGATCAGTGCTGCATTGCCTCCTCTTTGCTCATAGATGCTTTACAATGAAAGAAGCAGACAAATCTTCAGATTCACCCTGCACAGCCGATACAAGTGGAAATCAACGGAGAAATTCCACAGACTGACCAGAACATTGAGAAGGTTTTGGGATTTAGGAATCTTTTTGTAATAAGTAGACACCAGTGCCACATGTTTCTCTGTAAAAGAATCCCTCCTCTTGAAGTTTATGTCCCTAGAGGCTCTAAAAGCTGCAGCACAGAAAGACAGACTTCCTCTATTGCTTATACAAATCACCTCTCACTTCTGGAGAAGGTGATGAATGACTAGCATGGGGAAGAAGAATCTTTCACTGAACTGGAGACTGAATGTGTTGTACAGCAGAAAGCTAAAAGGTATTTCTCATCACCTCTGGGATATCCAAGCTCTTTAGAGGAAGAAAGAAATTTAAGCACAGCAGAAAAATAGGAATAAGCCCTAAGAGTAGCAGCAAAAGTTATGATAAGAAAGAAGAAAGTGGCAATGATAGAGAACAAAATAGAGGATGAAAAGGCATTGGAATCAAAATCAGTTTCAGAGGGGAAAAGGATGTAGGAAAAGCAGATCTTAGCACAACTGAGAATCACTGCCATCCATAGGATGGCAAAACTCACTTGAGTCAGGAAAAAAGAAGGATGCAGTCTGGTTACAAGTTGGTGAACTTTATTTAAATGTATACCCTCATTGATTCTCTCTGGAAAGCATCCTAAAGAAAGAGTAAAGTTTTAATATTAATATTGCTAGCAGTACCCATATGCTGTTTCTCTCCCTGTGATACTAATTACTAACTGCATTGCTGCCTGCCTTTTACTAGAATTCAGGTCTCCCTCCATCTTCTGTCTGTTCTCCAGAAATTTTATTCCTGAAACAAATACCTGATAAGGTCATTCTCCTTGTGTGCTAACTACTCCAAACAGTCACCTTCCTACACCAGAAAAAGGATTCTGGAAGACTTTATATGAAGACTGAGGATTCAGACCTGCCTGTGAACTTGTCCTTCTAATGTAAGTTATCCAGTATAGTCAAGATACATAAGAAGACATGTTTCATCATTAACATCTGTGATGAAAAACACATGCAGTCTGGATAAAGTTTCCAAAGGAAAAATAATACACTTCTCAATCTAAGGTTATGAGGCAATTTTTTCTTCAAGCCTCAAACCTTAAATAATAGTATGTAGCAAAATCCACATTCAAATTCCACTAAACCTGTTTGTGTTTTGGTAAACATTTAAGTGTAAAACTCTCCTATTTAGGCATCAGGTTTGATTGTTTTGTTCTGGTTTTTGTTTTTTTTAACAGTCACATCTCTGATTCATGGCTACTACTATTTCCTACAACTTAAAAAAAAAACACCACTCAGTGATCATGGGAAAAAAAATCTGAAGTGCTGGAAAACATGATTAAGTTTTTGGTCAAACTGCCTGTAGCACACATTGTTTCTCAACTACCTATTCAGACATGTTAGCAAAGCAAGCTCACGACAACTGTTCAGCATCCCTAAGTCCTCAGGTGCACTTCACTTAAAGCACTAATATCAATATGATATAAAACATTTATCAATACATTATCCCCAGTGAAATTGCACCAAACAAAACTATAATATTGCCTTTTCCTGAAGTGCTTTTTCCCATGTTCCAAACCAGACCTTTCCATAACAGGAATTATATAACCCAGTTCTTAAAGTAAGAAAATGTTTTACACAGCCCAAAAATTTTGACAGAAAATACCAAAAAACCCCACCATGACTGATAATTGCTTATAGCTGTATACTGGTGCCATTTTGTTTCATGCCAAAAAGATTGCATTTTAAACCTCACTTATTGAAAAAGTCTTGTTTTTTCTTTAGTGCTGCAAAGATCTTTTTCATTTCACTGCTGGTACCAGTACTGTAATCCCAAAGTTTTAATAAAGCATTCAGACTACATCAATGTACTATGTTTTATGAACATAATGCTGGCATATTTTAAGCAGAAAAACCAAGCAAGACTTTCATTATTCTTTTCTTAATAAGTACTATTCTGGGAATTGACAACTTTTCCTTCCTCCAAGTGTTATTTCCCCAGGGTTCAAGTGTCATTCTCTAGTTATATGGCTTTTCACTTCTCTCATGTTTGACTGGGTATGAATGACCAACAGAACAAATGTGTATATGCCAGGTTCCCATTAACCCTTCCCATGTAAAGGCCATAGCATTTTAATCACAAGAAACATTTAAAAGTATTAGAAATGAGACACACTTGATTGAAATGAAATTGGTTAGAGAAATAAAAGATCCCCACTCAAACTTGAAGTGAAAAATATTTATTTACAGCATGCAAAACTGTAAAAATAACTAGGAAAACCCTCACAAGATACATCGCAGTAGCCAGACAAAAGCAAGCAAGTATTTTTAGTAATGCTTATTAGCAGTAAAGAACACAACATTAAGAAGCAGCAGGGAGGGTGTGTGTATTAGAAAAATATTGTCCCCTGGAGAAATACTGACAGGGAAAAAAACCCCTGTCTGTTCTCCAGAGCAGACAAGGTTGCTCTTCAACCGGATGGAACTGATATTGCACTTTCTCTAAAGAACAGGAAATATTTAAAGAGATGCTAGAGATTCTATTCTAAAAGCTCTACTGGCTGCAATCAGGCTTATGTGTTACAGAAAACTAGTCAAAGAGCAGGACTTCTACGGTGTTTTCTATTCAGCCCAGAAGATAGAAATCACATTAGTTTGGGCTTCACACTTTTTGTGTTTTTGCAGTAAATGAAAAAAACCCAAAAACTCAACAAAAAGAAAACACCCCAAAATTTTTAGTATTTGGTAAAATGCTGGCACAGAAATGAAAAGGAACTTGAAAGAGACATTTACTGTAACTTTTTCACATAAGGGCTAGCACAGTATGGCTTTATTTTTGCAGTTGTCAGGAGGTAAGATAGAGGCAGATATCTTTTCAAAGCCTGAGGAATAAAATCTGTTTTCAAAAATAAGCCACTGAAAATATAAATAAAAAAATCCCTTCTCTAAAAAGATTTTAATAATAGAGTCTGGCATACAGTTCAGTGACTACTAAAAATGAATGACCCTCCTTCAGAAAACAATGATAATGAGGCTAGAAGCTCAGCATTTCAGTGAACAGACATTTCAGAAACCTAGGTGCTGCTCACATGTTGATCCATTTAAATGCTTTTTTCCATCTACAGCAGTTAAAGAATCAGAGAAGGGCTTGGGGTGTGTTGTTTATTTTTGTGAGGGTTTCTTTATATGGCTTTTTTGTGGTGTTTTTGGTGGATTTTTTTTGTCATTGCTGGGTATTTTTTTTGTTTTTAAAGAGCAACTTAGGATTTTAGCATAATATTTTCATGTGGTAGAACCTGAATATTTGCTGGAATTAATCACTAAAAAAAGAATATAACACATGAGTCTAACAAACCTTTCTTCTATTGAAAATACAGCTATAAAACTCTGGTTTCACAGACAACAACCACTCTGCTGTCTTCATTTCAGATCATATGCATTACCACATTGCCTATTAGGGTAACTGGAATAATTTTTAGCTTTCATAATTCAGTGATTGTCCTGTGAATTCAATGGGAGACTGAGAATCTCACTTCTACTAAGAGCCTACTTTTTTTTAAGAATGAAATTCTGCTGAGGCTGAAAGAACACTATTTAAACTGATGATGAAATATCTGAAGAAAAAGGATTTCAGAAGAATAGCAGAAAAACCTGAAAACATATTTTGATTTACTTTCCTGTGCACTAAGCAATCTTAAGTGCTGCTGCAGAAAAAACCAAACAGGACACTCATTACAAATTTTAAATCATGCAAGAATTTCTGGAAACTAAATTCTGCGGAAGATTATTTTCTTGAAAGTATCTTTATGTACCCAGACTTAAACTATTGTCTGGTAATCCAGTAAGGATAGAGTATGGGTCCTATTTCAACAAATTTTTCCCCCCTCCCTAAAGAAGAATCCCCTATCATTGCACTCAATTTATGTTCGTAAGTGATGACAGCTTATTCACCACACCTCTGTAGTTAACAGGGAGGCTTTAGTAAGCCCGCTGCCACCTCAAGGCAAGTGACTTGTGTAGTATCTCTATTTTTTGGAATGAAATCAAACAAACAAAAAACACTACCATCAAAAAAACCCCCAAAACACCCAACAAAACAGCTGCAGTGGTTTTATAGTGCTCTGATATCCTTATCTTAGCCACTCATCCTCTCCATGCAAATTAATTCCTAGGTTTACACAGTTCTGCAAAACAAACAAAACCCCAAAACTCTATTCTAAAAAAGAGATTTGCATATAACAGATACATCTAGGTTTCTGTGTACTAACAAACTTTCTCACAAGTAGTCAGTGACATGAAGCAGGTTCACATAAATCCAGAATAACAAATAATATAGCAAAAGCAAACTACTTTGGAATGATTATAAACCTAGTTATTACTTTGCACTCTCTTCTGAATATGTAAGGTTACATAGTCCAGATTTGAAGGGGAGAGGGAAGAAAAAAAAAAAGGATGTGTCTACAATAAATAGCTCTCTCCCTAGAGTTTGAAGGATGCACCTGCAGGATTTGAAAATGAAATCAAGAACTCAATATGCATACAATAAGTAACTCCCTCAGAGAAGAAAATCATACCATATGGTACTTATCCATATTTACTATCTTCCTGCATGATGAATTTAATGAGCACACATGCTATTGAAGGGAGAATAGACAGGAAATGGAAAGAAGCAGCTAGAACAGAATCTTTAATGTTGCATTGATTTTATAGTCATGATGAACCAAAAGCCCTTTACGCACTTGACAGTCCTTGGTTACTATGCCAGTGGAGGTGTTTGGGCAAGGTGAGAAGAGTAATGGATGCACCTGGAATACTGTGTCCAGTTCTGGGCCCCCCAGCTCCAGAAGGATAGGGAGCTGCTGGAGAGAGTCCAGCACAGGGCCACCAAGATCATGAAAGGAGTGGAGCATCTGCCCTATGAGGACAGGCTGAGAGAGCTGGGTCTCTTCAGCCTGGACAAGAGGAGACTGAGAGGGGACCTCATTAATGTTTATAAATACGTTAGGGGCGAGTGTCGGGGGAGGAAGCCAGGCTCTTTTCAACGTCATCCAACGTTAGGACAAGAGGGAATGGGAGCAAGTTGGACCACAGGAGGTTTAGTATTAACACGAGGAGAAACTTCTTTACAGTAAGGGTGATGGAGCACTGGAACAGGCTGCCCAGGAGGGCTGTGGAGTCTCCTTCTCTGGAGACATTCAAGAGCAGCCTGGATGCATTCCTGTGTGATCTTGTCTAGGTGATCCTGCTCTGGCAGGGGGGTTGGACTTTCTAGGTCCCTTCCAACCCCTAACATTGTGTGATTCTGTGATGCAGACTGAAAAGAAGCCAAGTGCTGCTGCACAGAATGGCTGTAAGACTGGCTATTAGGCAAGGAGAACAAGGCTCAGTTGTCAGTAGAGAAGGAAAAAAGCCAACATCTTTACTTAAGCATAATTCTGGAAATGAAATGAGTGAAGTTTGTGCTGCTCATTTTTATCAAGTCTCAGCAAGGCTGGAGACACATCAACCAGCAGCTCTCCTGTCGTATCGATTATTTACATCTCTGAGTGTGGCACAAGAGAAAGCCATCTAGTCAAGAGACCAAACTTGTCCACCCTGAGAATATGTAATTTGAGCAGAGAAGAGGTCATACTATAACTATATTTCAACAAATTCTAGTAGACTATCAGCTCTCCCTCTTCTTGTTTGGCTGTTTACGAAGATGAGATGTTTGAGACAACATATCCATCATATTGTGCACATACTTGAATTCTATAAGGAAATATACATAACACATAGAGGCAATAGTTTTAAGAAGACAGAACAGATACAGCATATGTACAATTTCCGAAAACTTAAATGTACATGTAGACTAATAAAAAAGTGGAGTCTTTTCACCTCCTGAAGCAGATGGGCTATTGCCATTGATTTCAATGAGGTCTGGAACATCACAATTTTCATAAGCACTTGGGAGGCCTACTGCAAGGTAGTGAACTTTATGCACTAACAGTTAACAAAGTTAAAAATCTACATATGTTTTGTTACTGTTCTCTTACAACTGCTATCAACTGTTAAATAATCTGCTCTAATGCACTAGTGAGTATACTCCATTTGTAAAAAAAAAAAATTAAAATGGAAGTTGATTTTGCAATAGCATACATTTCACTGTAGCACTTTACTTTTAACGAGCAAAAAGGATCACCATGTTTCAAGTTTTAAATCTTAAAGTGTGCAGACTAGCAAAATTTGATTTTCCAGGATGCTAAAGGGGAGAAGGGGGGAAGAAATCACAGTATTTAAGTCAATTCATCTCCACATAAGTGACTACAGCAACTATATAACGAAGACTTTATTTTTACTACCTGCTCATTACTTTTGATTTCTGACCCTCTGCCTCCATAAAGATTATCTTCATTATTGTTTGCGCTCATCGCACCGTTGCTTAATTCTGGAGACCTAATTAGGTCTGCTCCATATCTGTTCCCACTGGGTTTTGTCGTTAACACTGAAGCCATCTTGTTAAAATGTGGTAAAGAATTTTCATTTGACCCTTGAAAAGTTTCGGAGGAGTCTTCCAATGCCATGGAATTGTCTAGCATTTTTGCTCCAGCAATTGACTGATTTGGGCCTTTTAGCATACCAGCTGTATTTGGCATTTCAGAGGTAGCATCAGAACAGTCATCTTTGTGATCAGATGAAGCAAAACCTATCTTTTTACCGTACATACATAATATATGTCCTTCTAGATTCATGCCAGAAATCTGTGTGCGTACACACGAAGCTTCTAAATGGAGATCATTAACCTGGTGATTCTTTGGTTCTAGTTTTGGTGGACTATTAATAGCAAATGAATTAAGATTTTCCTTTGAAAAAGCAACCTCATTATTATTGTGTAGAAGTAGTGACTCTTGTGTTAGCAAGTGATTTTTCCTAGATAGTGGTCCACCGTTGGTTACAGAAGTAAAAAAGTTATTTGTATCTGTAGGTTCAAGTGGTAGCTTTGGAAAAGTTTTAATTTTTCTCAAAGAACCTTTCTTTAAAGTGCCATCTCTCTCCAGGTCAGTAACACATGATTTTATATCCAAAGCAACACTAGCAAAACGGTCAGTAAACACAGCACGTTTGTCCTCTTCTCTGCTCTTTTTAGCTTGAGTTGCAAGTTGAGAATATTGAGTTTTCTCATTATCCAGATCATTTTGCATTTGATCAGATTGCATTTTCTTCAAACCACTTTCTCTGCCAGTCACCATAGTAACTACAGAAGAGTCCTCATGACAAGCAGCTGTCACATCTTCCACTGCAGACGATTCACCTGCTATGTTGTTTTTCTCATTTGAACAGAATTTAGATCCCAAACTTCTCTGACACATTCTTCCCTTCCACATGTTATCACAGACATCTAGATGCAAAAACAGATGTTTATATTAAGCATGTATTTAAATCTTCTAATCTTTCCTAGTAAATCTTTATACTGCTTTTTCTGCCACTGCTGTTACGTATCTTCAGTATGTTACAGAAATTAATTATTTCTGGATAAATCACTTCTAATACTAAAGGACACTCTATTAATTATGTTCATTAAGACTTATGTGTCCTGCCTCCCCACTTCCAATCAACAGATATCTATGACTTTGGAATATATTTTGCTACCTATAGTAGAAAACTACACAAACATAGTATTTTAAAAATCATTAGATATGTCAGGCAATCTAAAGTTTCAGACTAAATACATTTTAAGGTCACCTTGAGAAGCACCAAATGATTCAATTGAAAGAACTCTTCTTCCAACAGCAGACAGGCTTCGACAAATATTACTTGATGAAGCAATCTTCAGTTTTTCTTCACACACTGATAAAATGCTCTAGAGAAAATTAGTGTTAAATACTTATTTAATAATGAATAGATTTGTGAGTTTTGACAAAGTGAAACGCACACAGTACATCTGAATTTATATGATGCTACACTGGAGGTCTTTCCTGCATTGTTCATTGTACTGTGTGCTTTTATTATGTGATTGAATTAATTTCTCTTTTTACCATGGGCTATCATGAAACTACTTAATGCAGTTCAAGTTCTAGCCTACAGTTAGAACACTAAGAACAACAGATAAAAATTAATAATCATAAACGTTATTCTTTATGAATAACATACTGAAAATGTACAAAGCTATAGTAAGGATTTTTTTTAAACAGCCAGTGATTCACTTGAGTTGAGTGACATAGGCAGGATGATGAATGTTTTTATTACTGAAATTAACATTAAAAGAAAAATCTTGAATCTTTTAAAAACTGCAAAATACAAATATCTAGAAAGCACTACTCTCAATTAGAGGAAGCAATCAATATCAGATCACAAGAAGAACCAGGATTATATATCTCTATTCTGTAGCCTGAGCATCATTTGATGGCATTAGCACTGGTCTCACACAATTAACTACAGACATTCATACATTTAAAAACTTGTTGCTTTGGGCAGGAAGTAGAAGAGAGCTGCCTTCCCAAATGCACCCCACTGTTTCCTCAGTAACTGTTCTTACATAAACACTGCTGAGACCTCATACAGCTCCGAGGAGCTGCTCTTACTTCCCCATTTACCTGCTCAACTGTTCTTCTGTTGTGAGTAGAAGGCAGAAATTGACTGTGTTGCTTCACATATCAGATTGAGGAAGGACAGAAAAAAGCAAGACAAGTATCCAGCTATGCTAGAGCCTAGAGAAATGCCTAGAAAAGTCTATGGGTTTTCTGTCCATATAGCTTCCCCTACTCCTTTCCTCTTGACCCCTTCATGGGCAAAAAAGGAAAGGGAAAGAGAAGAGATACTCATAAAGTGACCTTCATATATTGCCCTAGACCGGCCTTGACTCACTATTTTTGAGCTCAGGTAATTAGACAGCAACAGCTTTCAGGGACTACAGATCAATTGGAGGTGACAGGAAGTTCTATATAATCCCTTTTTTGACTATGCTCAAAAGTAAACAAATAAAAATGCAGGAGTTGATCAGGCAGACTATGTCAGGAATGGTCTTCTATCTGGGCAGTTCTCAACCAGGGAGTCAATATTACTTGCTTTATAAAAATGAATCTATTAATTCTTCTGTTGCAGTACTCTTTCTGTGAGGTATTGATTACAGGTGCTAGGTGCTATACCATTTAGAATATACACTATCAGCTCAGGGGAAAAAAAAAAAGAGAGAACAAAACAGTAGATTCAGGAAAGCACCATTCTGAAGTAGAACTGAATCCAAGAAAAGCCACATTTGGACAACTGTTACTCTCTGCCTACATCTGAATATCTCCAAAACCAATTCATTAAAGCTAAACTTTCACATAATAGTGTCAAATAATGCTGTATTATGTAACCAACATTTAGAATGTAAATTCTTTGAAAACATCATCTTGAAAAAGCCTATGTATCTTCAAACCTTTCTAAAAACTAAAGGTAAAATAAGGAAACTAAATGGAATGAAATACAAATTCAGTTAAGATATCTAATCGAATAGTACTAAATATATGTATTTTACATATATATATATACACACAGAAAAACTAGTTAGTAGTAATGCTTTGAACACGCCATGGAACAGAGGTTTTCTGGGGCATGGCTCCCTCTATCCCCTTTTTAAATGCCATCTAAACATCACTTGAGGCATTTTACAGCATAATAACTATGCTCTCAGTTCTGACAAGTCTCTCTGTAAACTAAACACTAAATGGGAAGAAACAGTTATTGAGAAAATTTAGATCCACAGGTGTATTCACCCAACCTTCTTAAAAATTGAATCACTACAAAACATCTACACTTGCTTTTCAGATTGTATCTCCATTAGAATAGGAAGAAAAAAAGAATTTCTGCTGAGTCTGGGAAAACTTCAGCTTTCTTATAAAATCTGAGCATATTACATATAAAAAACATCTCTCTATTAATGAGAGCACACACAGAAATATTTTTGTAATTTTTTTTTTAAACAGAAAATGGTGTAGAGCTTTTTTACCTCAATATCTGGCCTATTTTCAGGATTCTCTTCTTGCATTTGTTCCAGCAGAGTGTGAAGATCTTGCCCAAATTCTGATTCTGTCTCAGGGTCTACTATGTATTCTATTGCTGCTTTCAGCGTTGCACCCAAAGAATAGATGTGTGCCTGCATGAAGTTTGTTTTTTTTTAAAAAAAAAAAAAGGAAGAAAGAAGAAAAAAGGCATAAAAATGCTACCAAATTCTCCCTCTGCTGCCAAAAAAGCTCTGCAATCACAAGGGATACAGCTTTTCATTTTTAACTTACAAGGTAATAGTCTACTGGAAAGGTTTAATTTAAACAGAAGGAATGAAATGGGCTTCAGGTCTTGCTTTGGGGGAGTTGCTTGTTGCAAATGAAAGGAAATAAATCTGTGGCATAAAGCTAGAACCTTTATTTTCTTTCTCACCAATAACCAGTATTACAATTGTTCATCAGCTACAGTTAAATATAAAACTCAGCCCCTCCTGGGTGTGCAAGCCATATTTAAATTAGAAGGATGCTGTGAAGTTAAAGTGGCATTCCTCTTAACAGGAAAAAAATAGTTCAACAAAAAACTTTATATCTAGCAGTATTTTATAAGTGTTATCAAGCATAAAGCAAGTAAGCAGAAACAATACAGCATAATATCACTTGCCTCTGAAGACACTTTTGAAAATTTTAAGAAAACACTCCACACATTTGCACCACTGCTTCTCTTAAAGCCCACAACCTCGGGATGAGCTCTAATAAAAACGGAGGTGAGCCAACAACTTTCTCAAATATAGTGCTAATGCATTAGATTTGCCATACAACACCTCTTCATTTTAGAAGTTTTATGCTTCTTCAAAAAAAAAAAAAAAAGAGGAAAAAAGAGCTTTTCAGACTTGCTTTAGTACTAACAGTAATTTATACATGATGGCCTATATGTTATTTTTATATTCCATTCAGAGAACACAATTCAGTAAAATTTATAACCAAGATTGCAAGTGAAATTTGTGTAAACATTGCAAAGGCAATGCAGTACACCCAGGAATTCAAATGTACTGAACACTGCCCTCTCAGGTTTACAAATACATATGTAAACAAAAGAATCACCAGATTTGTTCATTAAATCTGCTTGTACTAACACATTTGCTATTTGCTTTTCTATTTTTCACTTCAGAAAGAAAACAGATTCCAAGGTCAAAAGTAATTCCCTACCTCTAACCCCCTCCCCCAATTTTCTGATTAAGGTGTATTGTCTCAAAATTCTGTGAAGGGGAGGTGAATTGCTCCACAGGTATGCACATTTATTTACTTTCTAGTGAGGCAGGGCACCTCCATGAATGAGAACGCAACACCATCTCACCAGGAAGCACTGTGTTTGTGACTGTGGGCCTTGTACAGTTCCACTTCTCCTCCCTCCTCCATGGCCCATCCCAAACCAAGAAAGCATCAACTAGTGCTGATTGCTGGATCTCAAGTTTTGATTTACCCTTGGGACACATCAAGATTAGCACAAAGGTCCAAAAAACCAAACCATATGTCATCTGTAACATACACCAGACTATATTTGCAAAAGGAAATGAAACTATGAAGCCTGAGCAAATAACCACCAAGTTAATAACAAGACAGTTACTTCTTCATATTTCCTGAAGTTACCACTACCCTACTCCATACTTGTTTCAGCTGCAGAAAATGAGCTCCACCCTGGACTAATAGAGCTACTCACAAAGGAAAAACAGCTCTTATCAATAAATGTTTAGAGCACAACAGTCTTACAAATCACATAAGTTAACCTGCTGTAAAACTAGCTAGGTATAAATTAACACTTTTCTAGGTCTGCCTAAGACTGAAGGTCTGACAAGGTAATTGCCTGAAGAAAAAAAAAGATAAATCTAGATATGTACTTTAGTATATTTCAAACTGTTGAAGAAATTTAAGCAAAATGCCTTCCCCAACGTTCAAGAATTTATGAAGTGTTTTAAGGTGGTGTGTTTTTTTCCCCCAGCAGACTGCTTGAGCTTCTGAACAGTGAAGAAGGAAGTGCAGAGTGTAGAACTTGTTCCTTTACTTTGATATTAAATACTGTCCTTCAGCAAGCTATATCATTTTGCATTTCTCAATGGACACCATAACAGGAAATTGAACATAAAAGTTAAAAAAGAGCAAGGAAACAGAGACAAACTCTTAAAAATATAATGCAGATCTAGTAAAAGAATTTTTGTATAAATGTAATAGTTTACTGTGGTAGTTTAATTTACTCAATATTAGTAGTTATTCCATGTATTTAATATGATCTGCAACAATTGACATCCTCTGTTCCACAAAATGAGTATTAAAGAAAGAAATCCTCTAAGAACTGGATGAAAAAAAATCACAATGTACAAGTTATGGACATACACTATGCAGACCAAGCAATGCCAGAATATGAGATGAAATAATGCCACACAGTGTGGGAACACCTTTGAATTCAGAAGGTACTTCTGAAAAGAAGAATCAATTTTAGCCTCCCTATACAACTCCCAACATTAGGAGTGGGTAGAAGATTTGCTTTATTAGGAAAACTTGCTTTTAGATTCTAACATTCACTATATAACTGATCCCAAGCTTCACTGATGATACTTTAAAGACTATATATTGCTTCTGTGCTTTTACATTGCATGTCTAAAGCAAGCAACATATTATACTTGTACCCTACCAGCAAATTTCGCACTTCTATTTATTCAATACTGTTCTATTTATAGAAATGCTAAGGTTAATAAATGCAGTAAATAAAATTGATTTATTTATGCTTTCTTAGTTAAAAGAAAAAAAAGTCAACTAAGACTCAGCCTCCAGAAACAGATATAACAGTTGGCATGTCCCTAACAACCCTCATCAAGAGACAGGCTGTAGCCATAAAGTAAGAATTAAAAGCTGTTCACCTCAAATTGTCAACTTGAGATAATTTTTCCTGTTTGGCATTTAGCAAACAGAATACTTCAGGAAAACTCAGTGAACCAGAATATGGATGAAAAAGATTCTTTCTTGCTGTTGCTTCCTCTTCTTTTTGTTCAGTTCAAAAGTGGTATTTTACATGTGCCTACAGGCATTGCTTTTGAGGCTATTTTATTTTTTTTACATTGACTGTACATTTAAGCCTCTCCAAAAGATGTGTGTGATTCCTCACATCTGATTTCACTTAAAGAATGTACTGCCTATTCCAATACACAGTGCATAAGAACAAACAAATTTATCTAGTCTTCTCCGAGTAAAAAATTTATAAGAAATAAAGTATTCCTTAAAATACAGAAAAATAAGGAAGTGTATTTGAATATAATCTCATGTACAATTCAAATACAAAAGCAGGACTTTGAGGGAACAAAAAATTCTCTTGACAAATTTTATTCTTCCACACAAGGAAGGACACAGGAACAGGAAGGGTAGAACAACATATTATCTCACCCCACTTTTGCCAATTAATAATTTCTGTTCACAGTGGAGTATAAGTCATATCCCCTAGTCTGCCTTTAAAAGCACAGGAGATGCAAGCAGACAGGCTTTCACTCCCTCCATTTTGCTGTCCTATTTTAAAGAAGTTCACTGCATCTTTTCTTGTACAAAGGAAATGCCCGTCTCATACTGAATAAAGACTCCCCCCCCCTCCCCGAGAATTGTTCTATTGGGATACTTTACTTCCTCTGATATCCATGAAAGCTAGTTTGGAAGATGGCCATTTCAATCACCATAGCTTGTAATTAATTTCTATGTTAAAACATTTACTGGGAACATCAAGCTTTTCCAACTTGAAACGTTCTTTAATGTAAAACCCCATTTTACCTTTTCCCTCTCCGAGCTCCCCAATCACCACCCCCACCACCCCCACAAGAAAAAGGAGAAGACCTATCCAGCTAACTAATCAATTTCCTGAGCTGGCAGTAAACATGGTTAACATGTAAGGTATTCAAAGTAACCTTAAGTCTCCTGTCTGAACTGAAGCAATGAGAAATGAATTTGTGATCATCCACTAGGTGGGGTGTTCCCCAAGTTTATGTATCAAATCTTCTGCTTCTACTTTACCACACTATTTAGGCTTAGGAAGAAAATTTCACTTTCTGGGAAGGGAGAACAAGATAGTAAGGGCAACGAAGAAAGTAAATTCATAACTATAAAATACCTAATGCTCACTAGGAGGCACCACTCTCAATAAAAAAAAATCCCATAATTAAGATTTTTAGTGTGTTACATGAAAGTAACAAACAGGACAGGGCACCAAACAAAATTCCTTCTCCTGGAAGACAAGCAAAAATTGATACTGTATTAGCAGTTAGGAATTTTCTTAAAGAATTAGGAGGTTGGTTTTTTTTTCCCCCAGTGGAGATTTTTCCTTAGTTTCTGAAAAAAACCTCACCCATTTTAAATCTAGCTAAGGAGAACAGTCCATGTATTATAGTAACTATTGCATTACAAGATAATAATATTAACGGCCTGATGCCGTTCAAGAAAGATGCAAAAGGGGAAAAAAACATCACATCAAACAACCTCTTCACAATTCCTAAAGAGACTTTTAAGTTAAGGACTTAATGTAACTTGTTATAAATATTATGCAGATTGTGCGAACAAGACTACACTACAGTATCAGCTAGGAAACTGGATCTCCAGATTTGGTCTTAGAGTGTACATCTACTCTTAACTGAGAGTTAACAAATGTAGCAACAATTGTAGGTAAAATCGTAATTGCATGCATCACTGGAAAAGTCATCACAGAAATAGTGTGCCATTTAAAATAAAAATGGAAACATGAAGAAAAGAATCATAGAATGGCCAAGTTGGAAGGGACCTTACAGATCATCTAGTTCCAACCCCCCTGCCACGTGCAGGGATGCCAATCACTAGACCAGGTTGCCCAGGGCCACATTTAGCCTGGCCTTGAACACTGCCAGGGATGGGGCATCCACAGCCTCTCTGGGCAACCTGTTCCAGTGCCTAACCACCCTCCGGGTAAAGAACTTCCTTTTAATCTCCAATCTAAATTTCCCCTCCTTCAGCTTATAACCATTCCCCCTTGTCCTATTACAATCTGACCAGCTAAAAAGTTTCTCACTTTCTATCTTATAATCTCCCTTTAGGTACTGGAAAGCTGCTATAAGATCCCCTCGAAGCTTTCTCTTTTCTAAGCTGAGTAACACCAACCGATGGAGCAGATCATCCTGAGTTCCATTATGCAGCACATGCAGGACAACCAGGTAATCAGACCCAGTCAGCATGGCTTTATGAAGGGCAGATCCTGTTTAACAAACCTGATCTCCTTCTATGACTGGGTGACCCGCTTGCTGGATGAAGGAAAGGCTGTGGATGTTATGTATCTTGATTTTAGCAAAGCATTTGATACAGTTGCCCACAGCATTCTCCTAAAGAAATTAAGTGTTCTTGGCTTGGATAGGCATAGGCTTCGCTGGGTTAAAAACTGGACAGATGGCCGAGTCCAAAGAGTTGTGGTCAACTGAGTTAAATCCAGTTGGCAGCTGGTCACAAGTGGGGTCCCACAAGGCTCAGTACTGGGGCCACTCCTGTTTAACATCTTCATCAATGATTTGGANTTCTCCGTAGTGGAGAGCAATAGGACGAGGGGAAATGGATGTAAATTGCACCAGGGGAGGTTCAGGTTAGACATTAGGAGGAATTTCTTTACTGAAAGGGTTGTCGGCCATTGGAACAGGCTGCCCAGGGAGGTGGTTGAGTCACCATCTCTGGAGGTGTTTAAGAGACGGGTAGATGTTGCGTTGGGGGGCATCATTTAGCAGGCTGACAGGGGTAGGACAAAGGCTGGACTTGATGATCTTCAAGGTCTCTTCCAGCTGTAACTGTTCTATGATTCTAACTCTCTCAGCCTACCTTCATAGGGGAAGTTCTCTAATCCTTTCGTCATCTTTGTGGCCCTCTGGACTTGCTCCAACAGGTCCACATCCTTTTTATGCTGAGGACCCCAGAACTGGATGCAGTACTCCAGATGGGGCCTCACGAGGGCAGAGTATAGAGGCAGAATCACCTCCCTAGGCCTGCTGCTCATGCCTCTCCTGATGAAGCCCAGGATGCGGTTGGCTTTCTGGGCTGCAAGTATATATTGCTGGGTCATATCCAGCTTTTCATCAATCACGACCCCCAAGTCCTTCTCTGCACGGCTGCTTTCAATGAGTTCCTCATCCAGTCTGTACTTATATCTAGGATTACTCCTACCCAGATGCAGGACCTTACAAGAAGTTTGAGAAAAATCACAAGTATTATCTGAGGTCCTGAAGGTCTTCCTTTTAGCAACAGGCTAAGGGAGCTCATGTATTTCAGAGAAAAATCTGAAGGTTATAATCATATAAGTAGCTTCAAATCAAGATAACTTCTAATACCAGAGTGGTTTCCAAGACACAAAGGCATAACAAGATTCAAAAGTGAAAAAAAAAGAAAAAACACATAAAAATTCAAAAGGTAAAGACACCATCTTTTAAAATGTTCAGGTTAAAGTACTGGAAGCACTTACCAAGGGAGAGGATAGCTTCTGCCATCATGTTAGATTTTTATATCATGAGTGAAATATATTCAAAAAGGCTTCTGTCAGTTCCAATCAAAAGTTACTGGGCTCACTTCATGCTATTTTATGACCATTTAACACTAGAGGAAGTGAAATCAGAGAATAGTAATGATCTGCTCTGGATTTAAAATCTGCAAATCAAAAAATCGGGAGAGGAAGTAAAAGCTCCAATCCTACACACAGAGTGTGACAGAGGCTCTCTTGTTTTACTGCTTGGCAGGACTAAAGAAATAAGCTTCTATAGGAACTCATACTTGCAGACAAACTCTACAGAAAAAAGCTGACAAAGAGCTTTTGAACAGTAACTGCATAAGCATTTAGGATATTGCAATTATGAATAGTGACCATTTACATTTTGTATTGAGATTTCACTGAGCTCAGAAATGTAGCTCTTCAGCAGAACTGAAAAAGACAGACCATAATAGAACTAAGACTTCCTGTAAAATATTTCTGACTAAATGATAAGCTAGGGGAATACTGTAAGACAATTCTTGGTTTTGACATTCATATCTGACCCTTGTTTTTACCTTGTAGTTGTTTTTCTTTTTTTCTTAATTGAAATTGCTGCATATACAGAGATGTTTCTACCCTTTCACAATTCAAAGCATTTAAAGGTTCCATAAATGGAAGCTTCAGTGCTATTATAAAGCTTGAAGTTTTATAAACAAATTCAAGTTAATGCTTGACAAAATTACTATTGGGAGAAAATATTCAATATTTACTTATAGCTTTTTTTCAATGTCCTCGCTCTAAAATGTACTATTTTTGTGAAAAAGAAAGCCAGACAGTAATATTCTTCAGCATAAAAATAAAGGAAAAAAGGCCTATCATTTTTAATACTTTCCTTCATTACAAAGAGACTGAACACTTTTCCACATAACTATAATTACTGGAAGGTGCTGTACTAAATATTAGCTTTTTATTCATTTGGCACTTTGGATGTGTACATAATTAGTCTGCAAAATGTGTTAGAAGTGCTAAACCACTATGGACTTATCACAAAACATACTCTATCTTGAATGGGCATAAATGCTGGGAAAAACCCCACATTTAAAATCAAAGCTATGTTCGCAGTTTGCCCCTTCTAAGTACTACTAAGTCGCTACTTAGTTTTGTGTGAAAAAATTCTTCCCCAAAAGACTTCTAACAAAAAAAAGAAAATGGGCACAAATATGCAGCTATAGGCCAGATTTTCTCAAACAATCCAGTCACAGCTGATGCTTGTGGGTATTTCAACTCTCAAATTCCCTTTTAATTTACCTAACAATTAAGTGAATGTTTTCAAATTTTAGTGTTTAGGCAAATGTCAGGTGATGAGTTTACATCACAAAACACAAGCAAGGCTTCATAGATATAATCATCTGAAAAGCAATCCTACAACTTAAGGAGAAATGAACCAAGCAGAATCTAAACATGCTTGAAAAGTGCATTGGAAAGAGCATGTATCACATATATTATGACTAAGGCTAAGAAGGTGGAGTAGTCAGCATGAATTCATCAGAGGGAAATCATTGAACGAACCTGATTGCCTTCTACAATGGGATAACTGGATGGATAGATAAGCAAGAGAGCAGTGGCTGTTTTCTACCCGGACCTCAGCAAGGCTTTTGACACTGTCTCCCACGGTATCCTCATAGGCAAGCTTAAGAAGTGTGGCTTGGATGAGTAGATGGTGAGGTGGATCAAGAATTGCGTGAATGGCCATTCTCAGAGGGTTGTGATCAGCGGCAGAGTCTAGCTGGAAGTCTGTAACTAGTGGTGTCCCCCAAGGGTCAATACTGGGGCCTGTACTGTTTAACTTATCACCACTGACCTGGATGAAGGAATAGAGTACCTCCCCTCAGCAAGTTTGTTCATGATACAAAACTAGGACAAGTGGCTGATACGCCAGATTTCCGTGCTGCCATCCAGAAGGACCTTGATAGGCTGGAGAGATGGGCAGAAAGAAACCTTCTGAAATTCAACAAAGGCAAGTGTTGGGAAGGAATAACCCCGTGTACAATACAGGCTTGGGGCTGACCTGCTGGAAAGTAGCTCTGCAGAGAAAGACCTGGGGGTCCTAGCAGACAAGAAGTTGTCTGTGAGCTAGCAATGTGGCATTGCAGTCAAGAGGGCTGATGGCATCCTGGGCTGCACTGGCAAAAGTATTGCCAGCAGATCAAGGTGGGCGACCCTGCCCCTCTGCTCAGCCTTGGTGAGGCCCGAACTGGAGTACTGTGTTCAGTTCTGGGCTCCTCAGTACAAAAGAGATGTGGAGCTCGCTTAGTAAGTCCAATGGAGAGCTACAAAGATGATTAAGGGGCTGAAGCATCTTCCTTTTGAGGCAAGGCTGAGGAAGCTTCTCCTGGAGGAGGCTGAGAGGGGACCTTATCAATCTATATAAGTATTTGAAGGGAGGGTTTCCAAAGAATGGAGCCAGGCTCTTCTCAATGATGCAAAGCAATTAGACATAAGGCAATGGACACAAACTGGAACACAGGAAGTTCCACCTACACATGGTAAAAAACTTTACTACAAAGGTGACAGAGCACTAGAAGAGGCTACCCAGAGAGGTTTTGGAATCTCCTTCCCTAGAGATATTAAAAAAAATGTTTGGACACAATCCTGTGTTGTAGGGGACCTTGCTAAAGCAGGGAGGTTGGACTAGATGACTGCTGGAGGCCCCTTCCAACTGTAACTGTTCTGTGATTTTACTGTTTTGGTTTCTTGTGACCTCTACATTATTCAGTTTGAACTGAAGAACTCTACCTAATATGTTACTCTAATCTCATGGTTTTTAGTCACAGGCTTCTTGTCTGTAATGATTTACAACAACTGATTCCCATGAGTTTGTTGAAGCTTTATCCACACACAGCCTTCTGCATCTTGAATTTCCATACCTAACTGCATAACAAAGAAGTATTTCCTCTTGTTTGAGTCCACCTGTGTTTACCTCATTGTTGCCACCTTCTTCATTTATGAGAGCTGACAAATACTCCACAGCTGCCACCACGGCATACTTCACAGGTTTCTAGCATAATTTCTCCCTCACGGCATTCTCTTCCAGGCTAAAGAATATTACTCCAAGTAATCCCTAAGTAATTGCTTCTTTTATGAATGCCATTTCACCATCTGCTTCTGGAAATGTATTTTACTACTAATTTCATCAACTTTGTCACTTAGACACTCTCATTTGAGCCAAATTTTTATAATTGAAGAGCTGCAATGCAAGAACCTCCTGAAGATCCTACAAGATGAGAAAAATTAAGCAGTTCTGCTATGGCTTTCTTTGAAAAACTCTTGTATCTTGTTCATCTGCAATCATTTCAGACTTTGGGCAGCATTTATGTGTTTTGATAGATCTGGAAAAGAATTTGCTAGTTTTTCAGTCTTCTGTGAGCTTTTTGTATACTTTTGGACTTTATTTCTAATCACCTCCCTAGGCTGCTATAGACAAACTTTTTTTGGAGATGATCTTTCATAGGAGATACATATTTTAAAAAAACAACAAACAAACATACAATAGGTTTACAGCAGTCTCCATGCTATCTGCAAACACCTCATTTTAATAGCCATATGTTTTGGCTTTCCATATGGCTATGTAAAACACAGGTGACAGTTGTTCACAGACTCAATTGCCAGTAATATTGTCAATCCAGAGCTACAATCATATTAAAAAAAGAAGTCAGAAAATAGAAACTTCTCTACTGGACCTCAATATGGCTTCAGAAGGCTGTTATCTAACTATTCCAGTGAAGATAGATTTAACTTGAGACACTGGCAGCCACCTTTGTAAAAATTCATTTCATAATAGGAAGTCATACGAAGATGAATGTACACAGAAGCTTGAGCAAATTTAAACCACGTGATGTGCATGAAATTACTCATGCATTTACAGCCTAAGGACAAATTAAGAATGGGTTTCCTACACTTCCATCTTATTTTTAGACTTACTTCATCACAAAATTCAGTACCTCAACAGAGATGGACAGGACACCAATGACCCCTCTCCTGCAGAACTGCAGAAGTATAACTATGACAGGTGAGGAAGAACATAAGCAATAAAACCTCAGCAAAAGTTACACACATTTATCTTTAAATCTTCTTGAACAACGCAATTTAAATTTAAAAAAAAAAAATCCCTCTGAAACTGAGTTTTGAGTGTTGCAACTCTCCTTGTGCTTTATCAGCCATTAATCTCCTTATTTTTAAGTTACCTGCCATAGATAATTAATTTATCACTTTAATTAAACTAACACAATTTATTCCCTGTGTGCATAGAAACAAAGAAACCTGGGAAACAGTTATATGCATGCTGAGCAGACTAGCTCTGTCTTCTCTCCACTCTGTAAATGTAATTTTCACTGTATTACATAGTGTTATTTGTAGTTATTAAAGTTATTTGTTTTAATAAAAGTATATTCTTTTAATCTTAAACAAAAGACACGATGCCTACTGTTAAAGTCTGTCACTCTGAGTTGAGTAATGCATGTACACAATCCTGTATTGGGGGATGCTTATACCACATTTTGGAGCTATAAAGTGTAACACTTCCAGTTAATAACACTATGAGCCCGTAAAATCAAATTGCATCCCAGTTCCATTACCATGACATGAATCAATGACATCAGGATTCTGATATGTAAAATACTGGTTGCTGTACAGTAACCAGTTCACTCTTTGTTGAAGTAATAAACTATGTAGATTATTTTCTATTCTTTTTCCTAAGGAACATATATAAGAATCTATGATGAACTGCAATGTAAAAAGCTGGCCAACAATTTCCCTCTGCATAATAAGACCACATTCAAAACATTGACTTTCACAGAACAGCTGTAGGTGACAAATACCAAATGATTTTTTGGGATGGAGGGAGAGCAGATGGGGGGATAGTTTTGATTTGGGAGTTTTTTTGTTTACTTGTTTCATAGGAGAACCATTTCCACAAAAGTAAATCTTGCTCCTTTTCTCTCTATTCAGGCATAGAACTTTATGCATAATGCCATAAGACTCAAAGTGTATAGTCAATAAACAAAAACATTTATAAGGTAATATACATATTTCATTCATGTGCTTCTTCAAAAACTGCTTAGATGAGCATTCCTGAGTAAAAAGGCAACAACTGACAGAAATGAAGAGAGGCTTGATTATTTAGTTTTGTTGTTTGTTCTGCATTAAACTTGGTGAAATGCCTCAAAAGTTCAACACTCCGGAAGTACTTATATACCAACAGTTTTATACAAAATCTACTCCTCCTACAGTGGTCATCTAAGAAAGCCTAAGTCACTTACAATCCATATCCCAGAAAACAAGATCTTTAGCTTCAAAAGCATGTTCTCAATTTTTCTCTGGAGCTTTTTAAAAAAATGTTGTAATTTAGCAGAATAATGTGACAACTATTGTCATAATCCTGAGAAGCTCTGTTGAGCAACCTAATAAATTTATGACCATCTAAATTCACAGTGAAAACTGAACTAGTCTCAAAATTTTATCTGGGGTTAGGAAGTTGTCAATTCTGCCACCTACTTCTACGTCAGTCAGTTCCTAAACCTTTCAAACAGAAGGTGGTATTTACAAATGTTCTCCTACACTGGCAAAATGGCTCTATTTTCCATTCATGCAACGTGTCCTCTTTTCCATAGGCTTTTGTACATCATAGAAACTATCTGCAAATTTATCCAACACAGCTCCTCAGGCTTCTAAAAGAGTAAACTTCAACTGCCCCATGAACCAAAACCAAGCCCTTTTTTCACTCCCAATCTTTCACTCACAAAACCAAAATCCTCCAATAAGCAGCTTTGAAAACTGCTTCTTTACATCAGAAGATAATCTTCCTCAATCTTACGGAAAATATGTATCTTAGCTATAATAATGACGTGTACAGCCAGTCATTTCTCTTCTGAGGGCATTTTTCTGCTTAAGAGACGGACTATTTATGATAAAGTCTGTCTGTAAAATGTTGTGCTTTAGATTTAGAGGCAAAACCATAAAAATATTGGCAATATGCTCAAATAGCCAGCTAGAAAAGACCAATGTGACAGCTTTGCAAGCTCAACTTCAGAACTAAGCAACAACCAATAGGTTTTTGAGATAATCAAATTATAAAATTTAAGATACGATACATCAGAAAAAAAAAAAGACTGGTGTAAAAAAAATTAAATAATTCAATTGGCCTATTTCTTCTTTTGGTTAGTTCTTTGTATCACTAAAAGGTGATACTGGGGGTTTTTTTGTGGTTGCTGTGCGTGTTTGTGGGCTTGGTTTTATTTTAGGGTTTGTTTGTTTGTTTGTATAAAGCAACTTGTTAAATATTAAGTTCCTGAACAGAACTTCAATTTGGGCCAGTGATGTAGAACCAAGAGGAGGAGGATTACATTTGCCTCTTCTGGCATAGGTAATCAAATAAAAGTAATTTTTGTCACTGAAGGAACAGACAGCTTTAAATAACACTCAAAAGACAGAACGGCTTAGACTGCTGGAGGAGATAAGTTACCATTTGCTTGCTTCTGTTAAATAGAATTAGTCTCAAGAGGAGGCTACATGAAACTAAGGGAAACAGAACTCAAGAAAAAAGGCACTAGGTGTTTCAGAAGCCTTATTTCCCCCATCAGATTAAAAAAAAAAACCTTCACAAATCCCTCTAGAAGAACATGTAAAAAGTTTTCTTTTCTCCTCCTGCACTGAGATCTAAAGAAATAGAATGCTAGCAATAATCTCACAGCATTCAATGCTAGTGCATTTATACCTGTATAAAATAATTATACATATATAGTATATCAATCTAATTGTCAAATTTCATGGGAATAAGCCATGACAATCATAACTATTTAGTTTAAAAAATATATCCATTTTAGCTTGTCTTTTCTCTTTGTCTTTTCTCTAGTTATATCACTTTGTGTTGAACAGTTTATTTTTAAGGTTGTTGAAACACTTGCACTTTTTTTTTTTATGATATAAAGCAACTATAACCCACTGAGAACTGCAGGTCAACAGCTGACATATACTAGCAAAGAGACAGGCAGTATTCGGCTTTTTCCAGTTCTGATTCTCTCCCAGGTGAGAGATCAGCAGATCCCCCACTACTGTCATGATAGTAAAAAGCAAGAACAAATTCTAGATGCGAAAACAGAAAAATGTGAACTTCACTTTCTTTTCATTCTCTATGCTACATTTCCCCCTCCCTTCAAGTTCGTATTCAATTCTGTATCATTCTTTTCAATTCCTATATTTCTGAAAGGTTTTAATCCTGCTGCATACTGAGGTTTCTGAAGTACCGTATTTTATCACCTATAAATAATGGAATAAGTGATTAAACAGAAGCATTATCCAGTCTGCTTTAGATATTTTTTTAAAAAATAAAAATAGGCAGACAAGACTCAAAATTCAGTGATTTCTGTTACAGGGGTTCACTAGAACAAGCAAAATTGAATAGCCACATTATTAAAAGATTATAAATGCAAGTTCACACATGACAGACATTGGTCCTTCATCTCACTGAAAGCTCGTATCTTAGAAATGTGGGGTTCTACATCAATGAGCCTCTGTGTCAGATTCAATGGCAGTTCTGCGACGCAGACAAACAGCAATTTGAAGCTGGTTTGAGACAGCCAACGTTTTTAACCTGAGGCAAAGTTGTATTGTAGTGATAAAAATAAGGCTATTAATGAATTCGCCAATATTTAACTATTCCTGTTGTGCCTCCCATAGGTCAAATTTCTCAAGCCTAGCACTGTACTGCCAGGGCAAGAAAATTAAATAGGAACCATTTTCATTACAAAAAGGTTAAAGCTCCTCTGCTTTAGAGGAGGGAATCAGGACTTTGTATTAGTTTATACTGAAGATGAACAGTTTGAGAAACCCAGTCTATAGTCACATAGGCAAATTTTTAAAGATGTCTTAAATCTGTATTTTTGCATCTCAGTGTTCTACTAGCACAGAAAAATTTGCATTCTATACTGCTCTCTACAGCAGCATACTAGTAAAACTTACAAAATGAGAGGCTAGCCTTTATACTGAAGATGTTTCTGATTTCTAGCTCAAAATTCAATGAGAACTAAAAAGGGACCAGTGTTTTCCATAGTAAATACAGACACACCTTCTGGATTAGAGGTGAAAAAGAAAGTGAAATCTTTCTATTAACACAGGCAAGTAACAGTTTCAGTCATCAGAAAGCTTTTACTGACCACAGCCACATCACATACCTACACACGCATTAAGAATAAAAGTGAAAATTGAAATACATGTACTGAACAGAAACTCACATTTTCTTTGGAGTTACAATGTAGATCATAACTCTAAAGTTTCTCCTGTTTCCCCTCTCTTTGTGGCACCAACCCTTAACAGTGCAGTTCCTAAGGTACAATGGTAATATGTCTCTCTCTATAAGGAGACAGCAAAGTTAGGCAGGGAAAAGAAAACTAACATAAGCCTATGCCCAGGAGGTTCTCTATTTTAGTCCAACACTGTCCTAGAAACCAATGGTACCTGCTTGGCTGCCTTTTTTTACCCTTGCACTGTGACAATAGTTACACCAGGAAGAGGAGGACAGAACTACCCTATTAAATGCTTCTCCAACTGCTATAAAATACAGTCATTTCAAGACTGAGAGCCTCAGAAACTGCAATCCTTCCTCCAACCCCACAGCCTGGAACTGTGACAGCACTAAAGACGCCAC
The DNA here is from genome assembly GCA_013396975.1 of Bucco capensis. Taxonomy (NCBI): domain Eukaryota; kingdom Metazoa; phylum Chordata; class Aves; order Piciformes; family Bucconidae; genus Bucco; species Bucco capensis. Next base: position 164,925 of record VWZO01022250.1, read on the forward strand.
CAGTTGGAAAGCTCTGCCACACTTCACTGCTGGCACCAAAAGCCCCTTTCACAGCTACTATCTTCTTAAGATCTTTCTCTGCAAAAAGTTTATTCTACATGTAACAGTGAAGCTGACAGTTCCCCAAAAGAACTAGATTTGCCTTCCTGCTCTGTTGGTGTTATTATTCCCACTTGACAAACAGAAAGCAGGTTAAGAAACAAGGCAAAAGTTTAAAACGGACCGTGTGAAATCAATTACTTTTCAATCCCTACACTGTCATTTGGATGAAGCTTTAGATCTCTTGCTATTTGAAATTCCTACTAGAAACTGAAATTTTTAATAGTGTTTTTTCAGACATCAGGACAATAATGCATTTCAATTTGTTTCCTGTGTATATTAACCTTTTGTGCTTGTGAGTGCCAGCTAAGTTTAGTAAGTAATTAGACTGGAGTCACAACTCCATCAGAGGTCTGGATCAGTAATTTACCAAGCAGGAAACAAACCATCTCTTGTTGAAATAACTGTAGCTTTATTTGAGGGATTTACACCAAAAAAAAAAAAGTTTGAAGAGGAAGAAGTCATCCAGTAGCAATACAAACCTCATTGTGTGCTTTCATTTTAGAAGCCACAAAATAGGTCAGACTCAAATCAAGAGAAAGCTTTGGCTGACATACTATAAATCAGCTGGCTTTGACACTGGAGTAACAGTTATCAAAGATCATTCTGAACATAATTAGTCACTCCAATACTATTTTTTTCTTTATATTGAAACTGGATAGTTTCAATACAAACACTACTTTGAATTGTTCTCAACAAAGCCTACTAAGCAGCTGCAAAAACACTCCCTCAACAAAGAACAACCAAGCAAAGTCATTAAAGGAAGGAGGAAGCAGTAACTCAGGAGATTTCATGCCCCTGTAAAAAGGGCAGATTATTGATATAAGTACAAAGAATCTTATAACAGTGAGAAAGGACAAGTGTCCAGGGTTTCCTCAGACAGATGTATATAAACAAGTGCTGCTTTGCTATTTCATAGTAGGAGGTTACAACTAGGAGTGAGAGGATACAGAGAGGTATCAATACCTTTGCAAAATAGAACTTGGAAGTACTAGCACCAAGAAGAAAACAGCTTGCTTGGAAAGATTGCAATATTTTAAAACCCTTGTTACAAGTACAAAAGCATTAACCCACTATAGGTCTTAGAAACTGCAAAAGCAAAAGCAAGCCAAGGTCAGCATGGAGTCAATGGCAGATTCTGAGCTGGCAATGAAGTACTTAAAATTCAACCAAACTCTACAAGCAGTAAGAAGTAAAGCTTTGATAATTTCACAAATACTCAGAATCCCATAGCTGTCTGACAAAATGCACACAAATCCCAGAGTAAACCGTCACACTCAGACCAACTTTCTTTCTGTAATCTAGTCTGTAGGATACAGGCTGGGGAGCAAGGGCCATGTCATTCCCAGGTGGCAATACAGCAGTTGATGTAAGCTCTTAAAATCCTTCTGCAAGCACTAAAGACATTAATTTCTGTGAGCAGCTGGACTTCCAGATTTCCTCAGGGCCCTTGAACATCAGGGAGGTTTCTCCTGGTAGCTGGGAACCCCCCTGGGGGTCAGTGCCACTGAGCCATCCCCACAAGCCCTGGGCAGCACTGCTGAGCAGCTATCAGTCGATAGCAAACCTGTTCCTCTCTCATCTGTGTTCAGCCCCCAAGAGACAAGGAAATGGGGAAACCTCCTTATCTCTGCTGTGCATCAGCTGTGAGGACTTGGAGTCATCCTGGAGTCCATGGTTTATTAAAGACTGCCAAAGAAAATGCCTGAAGTGCTGTTTATCTGCCATAAATTATTTCAAGCCCTTTTACTAGTGCTGTAGTATTAATGTTGTGTGCAGTATTTTTATATAAATATTAAATTTATTGCTGGTTTCAGTCTTGTGCAGTGTCCTAGGATGGTCAATGAGAAACAGCTGAGGCAAAAGGACACTGTAGTAGCTAGCACTCCTCTCCCTGCTTCAGCCTGGTGAAGAGAAGACTTCGGGGGGACCTACTAGTGACTTTCCAGTACCTAAAGGGAACTTACAAGAAGGCTGGAGAGGGCCTGTTTGCAAAGGCCTGGAGGGAAAGGACAAGGGGCAATGGTTTGAAATTGGAAAGGAGTAGATTTAAACTGGACATTAGAAAGAAGTTCCTCACCACAAGGGTGGTGGAACACTGGAACAGGTTGCCCAGGGAGGTGGTTGAGGCCCCATCCCTGGAAGCATTCAAGGCAAGGCTTTACAGGGGTCTGAGCAACCTGATCTAGTTGGGGATGTCCCTTGCCCACTGCAGAGGGGTTCGACTAGATGACCTCCAGAGGTCCCTTCCAACGCAAACCATTTTATGATTCTATGCTTTGCAAGGCTCCCCAGCTTGCTAGATAAATAAATAGGAGCAATGGACAGAAATCAGTGCACCCAGTCCTTATTCCACTTCACAACAGACAAGACAGAACATGCTGACTTCCACACAAATGTGTATCTTCATGTACGTTCATCCACATTTGCAAAAAAAAAAAAAAAGAAAAAGGGTCAACGTTCAGAGCCACTTCTGACTCAGTGAGCCTCTACTGACTCTGTAATTGTTATTTGGGTTGTGCTTGGTATTGTGATTCACTGGGGCTTAACAGGCTTATAAGAGAATAGTTAAATAATAAACCTGTACACAGATGAATTTTACCCAAGAGAGATACAATGGCCTTGTATATCAGAACTAAAATTTCATGTCACTTAGTATTCCCACAGTCTTCCCAAATGCCCACAGTCACCTTGTCCCATCTCCTCGGTCTTTGAACCTCTTCCAGTAAATCTATTTACTATATGCCTAAGAGTTCTCCTAGAGGAGAAGAAAGGGCTGAGGGGAAATGCAAGTTTGTCAGAGTGGCAAATAATTTTGCTACTCTTATAAAAGTGTTTCTGTGTCACGTTTTGGAGACTTGTTAATGGGCAAAGTGTGGAGAACATACTTATGTAAAAATCTTAAATCCAGCTACAGAAGTACAATAAAGAGAAACAAAATATAGTTACCTCTGGGCAACTTTGGGACTTGTTTTCCGCAACTATATCCGAATAAAAAGACTATTACAGTTGCCAAGTTTACATGCAATGCTGGTCACCTCCTTACTACCCCACACTGGCCCCCTGCCCCCAAACAAAGACTCACAAAAAAACCAGCCTATGGGTAAGGGGGAGAGAACAAGGACAAGACCACTAGAACTCGGCTGGCCTATCTATCTAGATTAAACAAAGCATAGCAACAGGAAGAAATGCTGCATCTCTAACCTTCAGAGATTGTACTACTTCATATTTCTATATTATTACCCTTCCTGCCTTATTCTCATCTTGTAGTATTACATACTTCTAAGACTCACTTGTCCTTACCTCCCCCCAGCCCCTGCAAAGAAATGCAGAGAACTATAAACATGACTATGAAGGCTGTAACTACTAAACAAGGTATTTGCATTGAACTATGAAGAAATAGAGTAATTTTTTTATATACCTTAAACAGAACATGTTGCTAATTAAAATGTTTGAATTATCTAAGAATAATGCCTGAAAAATACTGTATTAAAAGAAAGGATATTAAGCAAGCAAGCACTCCTGCAGCATGCAATGAGATGGCTGACTTGGGAAGCTAATGAAGTAGTATAAACAACTTAAATGCAATTTAATTTAACACTGTAGAGCATCTGTGCATTGCAAAGCAACAGACAGTCATTTGTTTCTTCATTAAATCAAATATAAAATTGCTGATTACCCTTCCATGAATTATTTTATTGAAGAGGATGGCAAACAAATTTTCTATTTAGTCATAAAAGTTCAAGGCTAGTCCCCGGACAAGCACACGTAACCAGGGAAGGATACTGGTGAACATAATACAGACCAGTTGTGGTTTAGGGCAACACATTATTCAGCCAAAATAGATTCTTACATTTTAAGTTAGTGAACAAATGTTTATACAGAAAATTAATATAGCATTTTAAGTTTACTTTTTCTTTCCACAAAAGATAACTAAACAGCACATTTTACTATTCACAATCTTTCAATATGTTAAAATTATTGAGAATGTTGAGAATGCTGAGCATTTGATGCTGCCAGAAGTACTAAAATGATTAAACCCTCCTCTATCTTACAGATAAATTTATGAACTTGCCTCAAAAGTGTTACCGGTGATATCAAATTCTGGTGGAACAAAGGCACCCTCTGGATCATCTTTGAAAGAAAAAGGAAACATGTCAGATTAGAAATTAGTAATTTTGATTGTTTAAAACAAACCAATTTGGTGATACAAGTTTAATGATACACTCATATCTGATACAAAAGATACTAGGTATACAGGAGTATTTTGGTTACCTCGTATATGATGTACAAAGAACTTGTAATCCATGTTTCTAGTACAGTAATTAAAATAAAGTGCTATTTTCAAACTTCCTGCAAGAAGATACCATACTTTTCCTACCTAGAAACACAACAGACAAAACACTCCCAAAGAAATACATTTACCAAGCCTAACCACATCGGAGCCGGGAGTTTGGCTGCAGTAACATAGGTGGGAGGTTTGGATCTTGGTGCTGGCTCTGTATCTTTGCTTGTATATATTTGTCTTCTGCCGTTGCTTTCTATTAAAATAGTTAAAGTTACTCTGCCTTTTCCAATCCACAAGTCTTGTTATTTCATCCAAACCATAACAAACATCTTGAGAGACTGATGAAGCTGGTGCATCCAAGCATGTAGAATCACACTGTACTGATGACACATGAATCCCATAAAGAACATCTGGGGATTAAAAACAGTGCCTGACCAGAAACCTACTCCTCATGTACATATTCAACTCACCTAGTCTGTCCTTTTGTGAAGGCATGGATGACTGAGATCATTTACAAGCAAAGACTGTTTCCCTCCTCAGCACGGAGGGAGGAAAAAAATTACGCTCCCAGGTATAGCATACTCATCATAGCTTTACCTCCAGTAGAACTTTTGTGTCAGTATTTTAAAAGTGAAATGCAAAGCTCTCATTATGAGGATACTAAACTCATATTAGTAGAGAGGACCTTTTCTGTTTACATATTCATATATTGCAGCTACCTGGCATGGCTGAGTATCCTGATACCACTAATTGATTTACAGTTCCTTAACATATTCCCGATTCTACTTTCCCACTGAAAGAGGGGTATACGACTAATTCTGCATTCCCCACACACGTATTTTTTCCAGATGGGGAAGGGAACCATGGGACAGAAGATGTTTTGTTTCCTCCTCTTCCCACCTCCAGACTACTGCTTCTTCTTTTCACCTCTCTATACCTTTTCTTTCTTTTGATAGAATACTTTAAAAGCTCTACAAGCATATAATTTTTATCACCGGTAAAGCTCACTGTAGTCTTTTAATATAATGCCTACAATAGAAATTTGTCTGATTTGAAGAGACAAGATGATATCAGAGCCCTTGGCAGAACATCCTATTGAATGTTTGTCACTTTAGCATCACAGAACCTGCAGGAAGCACAACTTGCTGTTAAAGCAGAGGCGACAGGCTGTTCATTTTCTCTGCAAATCCAGAGGCTATCATTTTCTTCTGGAAACATGAATCCATAGGCAACAACTATAGGAAAGCAAAAAGGACAGCCTCCACAAGTGACTATCTAACAAACTATACTTTAACCAAACAGTAACAACATCCGAGAGAAAGGGAAAAAGTCGAAGACATAGTGGAGTGGGGAGGGGGGAAAACAGACTATGTATGTAACTTTGCTTTCCTAGAAAAAAAACTAACTTTTTTTAGAGAGAACTAACGTTAGTCTCTTCTTCATAGACTAACATGACTTTAGGCAATACAATCTTTGTACATTTGCTTTGCACATGAATTTGTTATCCCACATTTTAAGTACTTGAATACAGCAAATTCCTGGATCAATTGTTCGCCAGCTATTCAATTAGACCAAAACATTTATGAAGAAATTGATTTTTTTCCCCCAGCTGCAAGCAAAGATCTTAGCTGAGGGTCATTTTTCATCCACTAGATTTATTCTCTTCAACAAGTCTTTCATATACCCTTATAAATACTAAGACAGCTCTTTTTTTCCTTTTGTTAAATTTCAAGTTATGACAAACACCTTAAAACAAAGGCAATTGATTTTGCATATTTTACCTTATTAACATGGAACTAAAAGTTGATTCACGTATATTTGAGAAAATTAAGCAGAAAACAAACACCACAACAATTATCAGCTTTATTAATTACATTTTATGTTACATGCTTATCTGAAATACTATCTTTAATTATAAAGAAGGCAACAAATATTCATTTGTTGCAGTTACCTTACTCTATTTTTTCTAAATAATGTGATCTAGATTTTGACTAAAAGAATAAACACTTATTCTGACAGAGATTTAGAAATAAATTTGGTTAAAGAAAACATAACAAACCCCTGAATAGTGTGTATATGGACTAGAATGGTTCTTCTAGTTACAAGCTGTCATAATTTAAAAGGACTACAGAATAAGAGCTAGGGTTTTTTTAGTTTTCTGAACCCTAGCAGGCTCAAGACAAAGACTCTTGAGATGGGTCATGTGAAATGGGAACAGCAACAGTAGCATGGGGTTTTTGTCTGAAATCAGAAGTCATTTTTTAAGTTAACATCCCCCCATTCATCTGCTACAACACCTGAAGATTTTACATGCTACTACATACCGATTTTTAACATTAATTTCTCAGTCAGTCACCACACTTGCCAAGTCTAAAAATCCTGACTTTGAAAAAAAATAATCATCCTTTATTCAAGAGAGAGCTTTTCTTTCTAACAGTGAATATGCACTAGAATTGCCCCATTCTTTACAGCCACAATCATCAAGACACATTGAATATCAGATTTCTCTAGAAATAGCACATACCCATGAAATGAGAACTGGAAGAGATCAAGAACGTGCTTTACATAGGTAAAGACCTGTGCACACAGATATACAAACACATAAACTACAGTGTTTAAAATGGAGATACATTACATTCTCCTAGATAAGTCTTAAAATAGCTAGGAAGAATTTTCCAAGGTAACTCATAAAAAACCCTTTGTTCATCAATCACAAAACTGGGCATGTAGTTTTATATGAACCTAAACTCACCCATTCTGAAATAGGGTGGGTTTTTTTTCTTCTTTATTTTAATTACAAGTCTTAAAGATAGAATATAATGCTTTACTACAGTTTCACACTATGAGTTTCCATAGCTGTAAAACAAATGGCCTGGAAACACAAATACTTACCACTGAGCTGTTCCATGAAGCATACATTGCCATTGGTGTTAAAAGCCAAAGTGTCAGGAGTGATGCAGAGTGTCTGGAAGATTGCAGAATGGGCAATGCTCTTCAAAGAATGGCAACACTCCAGGCAAATTGCCCAAATATCTTGCTCTGTAAGACAGCTATCCCGCAGTGACAAAATATCAGCAAGGGACACATTTTCCTGCCAAGATATGAATTCATAAATTACCCTGGATTTTATGACACTACTTTGAGTATCATGGATTACATTTGACACAATTGACTAGGAGTAATATTTCCAGCAAGTTCTCAGACTTTCTAGGACACTGATTAACACCCCAAGAAACACCAAGTGCATGACTTTGCTCTTAACACAGACAGTCTCTTAAGACGCACAGTTAACCTGAACAAAGGTATCACAGTATGCTAACATCAAAAAAAGACTTACTGTGGGAGCTATATAAGTTACATAAACATTGCATCAAAGTTATGGAAACAGACCATTTGGAGGCAAAGCAGAGAGAGTAAGTTAAAGCATTTTGTTTAACCCATGTCTCCCTTAAGGTCTCCCATGTGCCTTTGGATAAACTACTTAAACATTCTCTTCACAGCAGCTTTCCCTATCATCTGTGATCTGAGAAAAAGTACTCTCTAAATTAGCCTGTCTTAAGAACTTTGCGGTTTAGTGGTGTAGACCATTTAATAAACATTAAAAAGCCAAACAAGCCATAGGAAAAGTGTTCTTATACTTTGACTTAAAAGCAAACACTTTGTCCTTTGTCTCCTTATTATACCCAGAGCTCTTAGTGATCAAAATAGCTCATGGACTTTATTTCTGAAGTTACTGTCCTAAACTGTAACTCAACTTCCTTTGACCCTGTCATCACAGGAAGGCTATAGAATCATAGATTGGTTTGGGTTGGAAG
>VWZO01022253.1:0-14128 GCA_013396975.1 Bucco capensis
CAACCCAAACCATTCTAGGATTTCATGATTCATATTAAAGGAAATGTTTATTTCAGAATAGTTTTACTATTATAAAATAATGCCAATATGGGTTTCCTGCTCTGCTGTATTGTGATAAAAAAATAACCTTCCTTTGATTAAGATACATTACTATATTGTATCCTTTGAGTCACACTGAGGTATTAGTTACCAATCCAGCTTAGCATGCTGTAATGTTAATTGCTTGAGCTAAATGATACAGATTGCATTCTTTCACTCACTACTTGTTCTTCTAGCTGTTTGGTTTCTGTTCTTATACAGCTGCTGTTTCTCCAATATCTGTTTGACTCTCCCAGGATTTGAACATTTAAACCAAGAAATAGTGCATATGGAAAAAGTGTGATATGCATCTGGTTTCACCATTTGTGTGCAAAAGCTTACTATTTTGATTTTCATGCAAGGAGAGTAATACGTAAATTAATATACTAATTTGTTACTTTCAGAGATAGTGACATCAAAACAAGGCAGTTAATATTTTGACCAGTGTGTTATGATATCTGTGGTGTTTTATGTCTACTTACTTAGTCTCCACTTGAGCAGTTCACGAATGGTACTGAATTTAGCTTTACAGTTCCCTGTTTCAGAGCTGTTACCTCTGAGTTACATAGGTTGTTTATGGATCAAACAGAAAATGAATCCAGGCAGTCTGCTTCTTAGCTGCATAACTGCATTTCCTTCCAAGACTAAGTCGTTTTGTTTTCTGGGAGACAAGACAGGTGTCCAGAACTAACCCGTTGCTGAATTCTGGTTTGGTTTCTTTCTGTGGACAAACATGATCTCTCAAGTGACTTAGTAAGAGGAACAGTAAATGATGACTCACCAGTGAGTCATGGTGTCTGTGCAGAGGCCAAATTAAATGTGTTAGGTTAATCTAAATGAAGAAGAAGGAATAGTTGAATTTGGGACACTAAAAATTTCAATACAACTGTTGAGCTGTACCTCCTCAACAAAATTCTGTGCCATCTAAATCCCTTCAGTGTTTTCTTGTGCCTTTGTATGTCTTCTGCGTAGCTCTAGTTTCTGTGCCAGATTTAGATGATTATGGGGTTCACTGCCTTTTAGAAAGGTACAAGCTCCACTCTCTTGCTGAACTCAAACTTTGGTTTCATTAATATGATTATTCATGAAAGCAAAGCTGTAATGATCAATCACTTGCTGCAGATCTCTGGTGCAGAACAGCACCTGTCAGTGGTAAGCGTAGATAACTAACTCTGTAACACTTAGCTGACGTGAATAACTTCTAAACTAAGGATAAATAGTTTTCCCTTGATACTGCACTCGCTTGTGGCACAGAATTTGGCCAGCCATTCCTGTCCTTCTCAGTTGGTTTCATTTGTATCTCCATGCTTTGACCTTCACATGACTAGCAGCATGCTGATCATATATTAAATAAAGGACAGGGGCCTTGATTTAAAAAAAAAAAAAAGAAAATAAAAAATATCTTCGTAGTGCTATAAGCTGAATAATTCCGTGATGATCTGCAGTAATTGCTTGCCTGAAGGCAGTATGTTCTGGAGCCCTCAATACAGAAAGGACATGGATCTGATGGAGCAGGTCCAGAGGAGGGCCACAAAAATGATCAGGGGGCTGGAACACCTCTGCTATGAGGACAGGCTGAGGGAGCTGGGATTGTTCAGCCTGGAGAAGAGAAGACTTCGGGGGGACCTACTAGTGACTTTCCAGTACTTAAAGGGAACTTCCAAGCAGGCTGGAAAGGGCCTGTTTGCAAAGGCCTGCAGTGAAAGGACAAGGGGCAATAGTTTTAAATTGGAGAGGAGTAGATTTAAACTGGACATTAGGAAGAAGTTCCTCACCACAAGGGTGGTGGAACACTGGAACAGGTCGCCCAGGGAGGTGGTTGAGTTCCCATCCCTGGAGGCATTCCAGGTGAGGCTTGCCAGGGCTCTGGGCAAGCTGATCTAGTTGGGGATGTCCCTGCCCACTGCAGGGGGATTGGACTAGATGAGCTCCAGAGGTCCCTTCCAACCCTAACCATTCTAGGATTCTAGGATTCTATGTTGTGAATGCCTAAGTGAAGAAATTTCATGATGTATATTCCATTAGGCTGTGTGAGTTAGCTTTACACAGCAAAGGTTGAGAAGAGATAGGATTAACTGATCTTTTTAGAAAAACCTAAAGAGTAATGTTAGCATCTTATTAATGATGAATAAATTAAAATTGAAATTGGAAGATAGATTTTAACCAGCAGAATAGGAAAGGTGTTGATTAGCTCACCAATAAGAAGGGAAAGGAACTTCAAACTGGTTTACAATGGTGTTTACAGAATAAATTGTTGGATAGTCTTGCCATTCAAAACCAATGCTTTTTTTTTTTTAGGAGAGGGAAGTGTCTGACTTCTATCTTCATGAGGGAATTGTAAAGTTGCAGTGATTCTGGTGAGATATCCATGGACAGGAGGAACCTTTCTTTTCCCCCGAAGATGCACAACTTCAGGTTTTGTTCCTGAATGTTTCGCCTTTTCAGAATAAAGCCTGGCACCTACAGTGTGATATGATAGTGTCTGGACAGCATGTAGGAATGCAGAGCATTGAAGTAACTTAGTAATTTGAATTAAAAGCACACTCTTTACATGCTCTGTATCATCTGCAGCTGCTTTTATAACTAGTATTTTTAGTCTCCCAAAATATATGCGGTTGTGAATTTGTCAGGTTAATGTTTTTAGGAAGAACTTAAATGAAGAAAAACACAGCACCACGGTAACCGTGGTGAGTCATTCTGAATAAAATAACAGGTTATTTCTGCAAGTTTAATCCCACAGAACTTCCATTAACAACAAGTATTTTTGCAGAAGTAACATTTAGCTTTCTACCAATCTGTTCATGTATTTTAGAGCAATTTTTTCCTGTATTTTGTGCATGTATTTACTAATATTAAAATGTTTTATTTTAATCTGCATTTAATATTCACCCTTTTAAGCTTTAAGTAGTGTGTTTCTCTTATGAGAAGTACTTGCCCCTGATTCTTTCTTCTCTGCCTGTAGTTTCTACATCTCTACTTTATTTCTTTCAAGGTTATTGTTTCTTCAGGTAGGTTTTTTTTTTCCTGTGCAAAACCAATCTCATCATTTCATCCAACGTAGAGTGTTCCCATCTGGTCTGGTGTGTTTCCTTTTCAAAGAAAATGTTGACATTTAAGATGCTTTTCAAAATGAGGATGTAATTGTTGTAGAGCGTGCTATTACAGTACACCTTGGGGATGGACATGGTATCCATAGAGAGAATTCAAACTCTAGAATTTAATCATTCAAGTTTTAATAGTTTTCTTTTGAAAATTTTATTTTCTAACCCATGTGACTGAAGTTAACTTCCTCAGCATGAAGTAGGAATAAGCTTCCTTTAGAATCAGCATGTATTTGTGTCTGTGGTCCTTCTTTTCACACAGACATCTCAGGTTTCTAGTAGAAGTTACTAATGGCATTTGAAAGTGTGTTCCTGATAGTCTCATAGTATGATGAACAAAGAGCCAGGATGAAGATTTCTGGAAAAGGAGAGAAAGTAGAAGAAAGGAGATTAAAAAGGATGAGGGGAAAAGCAAAAATAAGAGGAAAAGAGAGAAGTGAAGGAAAACAGAGACCTGAAGTAGTCCTTCAATAAGAGTATCTTTTCCACTTGTAGTGGTTGCATCTGACTGTATGTTACCAAGCAATTAATTAATATAATTAAGAGTTAAGAACTAGTTCTTTTACAGTACGTGGATGGATGTTGTACCTGTCTAATGAAATACAGGAACAGAAATTCCTCCAGAGATTGTGAGCTTCAGGAACAAGGCTTGGATTATTCACAGAATAATAGAGTAGGTTTGGCAGGACCTCTGGCAGTCATCTAGTTCAACCCTGTGTGAAGAAGAACACAAGAACAGGTTACTTAGGGCTACGTGTCCAGGTTATATCTCTTGAGGATGGAGATTCTAGCTCCAGGCAACCCGATATGGTCCTGGGCCATCGTTACTCCCAGCTGGACTTGCTCTAGTACATCAGTGCCTTCTCTGAAGCAAGGAGCCCAAAAGTGGACACAGTGATTCAGATTCAGGCTGAGAAGTGCTGAGGAATCACTTCTCTTGGCCTGCTGACTACATGATTGATAATGCAGCCCTGTATGCAATTGACATTTCCTGCAAGGCTGAGCTGCTGATAAACATTCCAAGTGTTCTCTAGATCCTTGTCTGTAAATTTTTTTTCACCAGTCTATACTGTTGCACAGGGTTATTCCATTCCAGGGAACTCCATAAAGTTCTGTCAGCCTGTTTCTTCAGTCCAGCAGTGAATATCTGAATGTGGCCCTGCTCTCTATTAAGTGTTCCCTCCAATTTGATGTTATTCACCAACTTGCTGAGAGTGCATTCTGTTGCATCTTCCAGGTTGTTAATAAAGCCAATAAATAGTGTTGGCCCCATTGTGGATCCCTGAGGGAATCTACCAGTAATTGGCTGCTGCTTGGACTTTGTACTGCTGTCAGAACCCTTTGAATCCAGTGGTGCAGCCAGATTTCCTCAAATCTGCTTATCCAGTCCATATCTCCCCAGTTTTTCTTCAAGGACACAAGAGGAGACTCAATCCTAAAGTCAGAGTTTACAACATTTGCTGCCTTCCCCTTACGTGTCCACAGTGCCAGAGCCACCCTTGGTAAATCCATACATATATTAACAGTCACCTTATCCATCATATGTCTGGCAGTGACTTCTAGGAGATTTGCTCTGTAACTTCTGCAGGGACAGAGATGAGGCTTGTAGCTGCCTGTATTTCTTCTTGCCCTCCTTGAAGCTGGGTGTGACACTTGCATTTTTCCAATCATCAGTAAACTGTCCTGATTAGCATGGTGTTTCAGTGAGAGTAACATCGGCGTCTTCCTCGGTGCCCTAAGGTACATCCCATCTGGTCTTGTTGACTCCTGTTTGACCAGTTGGACTTCCTAACTGTCTTCCTTGACAGCAAGCATTGCTCCAGTCCTGCAGGAGGGTCAGAGACATGGGAGGCCTGAAGGCAAAATTAACTGGTGAAAACTGAGGCAAAAAAAGTCATCAAGTACCTTGGCTTTTTTCATGTCCTTTGTCACTAGGTCCTTTTTTCCATCAGGCAATGGGTCCACGTTTTCCTTAGCTATCCTTTTGTTGTCTCTTACTGTGTCAGTCATATTCTAGTCTTGTTATACAGACAACTTCTCTGATAGACCTGTTGTAGATAAGCAGCATCTCCATAAAGATGTTCTAAAACAAGGCATGAGTAATGTATAGAAAATTCTGAAGGCAACAGAAAAGATTAATTGAAATTTTCAAAGTACAGAATTTTATAATGAAAGCTGAGGGTGAGAGTTTAAAATTAATTGAAATAACTTTTCACACAATGGAGTCACCTGTACAAATGAGTTTCACAAAATAATTTGAAGGGTACTAGTTTTGACATTTAAAAAAAGATTCCTGAATGGTTATTTGTGTAATACCTATTTACACTAGATGTGAACTCTATGTAAAAAACAAAAACTGGTGTCTTTGGAGGCAAGTGTCTGTGGTGTCTACCAAGTTACTGTTTTAGGAGAAAGAGTCTACCACTAGGTTTCCTCTATCTCCTCTAGATTATCAAGTATTGAGCAGGGTCAGACACTGAACTTTGGAATACACAGATTGTTTCCCTCACCAGGGGTGGTGCTTTCTGTAGTCTCTGTTGACTTTAATAGTGAATATTAACATTTAAGGAACATTTCAACTTTCTCTAATCTTTTTTTAAAATGCACTTGCAGTCATGGGAAATTCCCTTTTTGTACTTTCCCATCTTATGATTGAGTGCACACTTGCATGGGAAGGCTTTGTGTCTACGTCACTATTTATCACAGGAGGAATAAAATCTGAAAAGCACACCACAATTTTGGTACTTCTTTGGGTCATTCAGGAAGAATAGAAAGAAGGCATTTAAAATTACTTTTCTAAGAAGGGAAAAGGTCTTTTTTTTTCTTTGTTTTTCTTGTCTCCTCACTTCTAATACCTGATTTACGCCAGTGAATATTGTTTACAATGGAAGCACTTCTGATGAAGAATTATTTTTCTGTGATACTCTTACAGCTGGGCTTATTGATTCCTACAATTTAAATAATTAGAATTTATTTTGAGAATGTGTTTTATGTGTTTATACAGGTGCTTTTTGCTTATGTAAGAAGGATTACATGAAAGTAGTTCCTGAATTAGCATTCTCTATACGTGCAAGTGTGTCTTAAATGGGTGGCACTAAAAATGTTTCTATAATTAAACTGCATTTAAGTCTTCAGAGAGGAAGCTTTTCAGGAAGCTGAACTTCAGATGTAACAAACAAAATGATAAAGAGATATTTTAAGCCACAGCCCATTAAATAAATAAAAATAGTATTTGAAGGAGTTTCTTCCTAGCTGTGAGTGTTGCATTTGGCAATTTATTCAACAAATGTAAGTTTTAATATTGGGACTATCATTTCACATAGTATTACTCTTATCAGTAGTTCCTCCAGTACTGTTCCTGTACTGTTTTCAGAATTCCTGCTGAGTGTAATAAGATCCCTTTCATTTAAAGGCCTGTGGAAACAGCAACTCTTGAAAGTTTTGATAAGCTGGTGAGCAGTGAAAAATTACCCTTTGCAGCATCCCACACCTGTCAGGCACAGGACAGTGCAGAACCACAGGCAAGGACTCAGCTGGGGCAGACACTCTACTGATAGCCTCCCACCGCCTGCAGCTTGCTGCCTGGAGGTCACCACCACCACAGCTCTGCCAGTAGACCAGGTTGTGGCTAGCTGAAGTGACCTTTCTCTTCCCATTTTCCATCCTAGGAAGTATGTTTATTTTATAATGTTGTATATCCATGCCTTCAGCATTGGTTCTGCTGTGACCTCTCCTGTTGTCCTTAATACATGGCTTAGTTTTCTGGGTGTTTTATCATGAGGAACACAGACTTTATATCTGGGTATACAAATGAGATGCACTAGTTTATACGTTCACGAATTCAATCTAGGTTATTGTAAAAGGTGCTTGAGTCTTAAATTCTATGAAACTTAAATTCTATGAAAATAGCAGTCTGCTATTAGACTAAATACCTGGCCCTCTCTGCTGCCTCCAGTCCTGAACTTTTGGAATGTTCCTGTTTTGCTTGTTTGCTAAAGAATGTATTATTCTGAATGCTGCAAGTTGTCTAACTGTTGGTTGCTAAGGAAGACCTTTGTTTGCAAGGCGATGTTACATTTTGGTTGTTAGGTACTTAGGATTAATTAATTTTGATTATTTTACACTACTGTTGCTAATATCATTCTTCTTAACCATCTGTATCTTTGTTTTTGCAGCTTGGGACCTGTATTTGCACTGTTTGTACCATTTTATTTTTCCATTCCAAGAGTGCAGGTGGCACAAGTACTAGGCCATTTTTCTATCACAAACAAGACACTGGTCTACATACTGGGTTTACAGGTATGGTGTGTACTTGCTTTGTCATCTTTTAATGAGTTGCTAATCTAGTAGTTACCATTTCAGCATGTTCCTCTATGAATTTTGATGCTTCCATATGTGTGATTCGACATATGTTTAGCTAGTGATTGTCCCATCAACTAAAGTATTGAAAAACATATTTTTCATAGTATGCATTTCTATACACTGAAATGGTGGGAAAGTGATCTATTCTGCCATTGTCTCCTGTCTTGATTGCCTTGCACAGGAAAATATAATGGGCAGTTCTACAGTTTAGAGTTTGTTTTGTCAACAAAATGAACTAGATGATAATAGATGAAAACAGAACCTGATGCTAGGTCATATGTGTCTTTCACTTTTCTGATTTGCTTATATTCTTGATTTTGTTTATTTTCCCCTTGCTTATTAGAGCTGAAACAAAGCTATAGAATACAGTATTTTACTTTGGTAAAACTGTCAGTAAATAAGGTTTTGGCTGAATTCCACCTTTAGATAAAGTAAATACTATTTGTATATCAAGCATTACCATGTGACAGGTAACTTAAATAGTGTAAAGTAGAGCACAGCAATATCATAGAATCATAGAATCATAGNTATTATGAGTAGAAAAATACAGGTACAGAAAGACAGTAGTTGTTCAGAAAAACAACAACAAAAAAAATCCCAGAAGCCTTGAAATGAATGGATGCTCATGTCACGACCTGAATTATGAACTGTGAGATGGGCAAACTTATGAGAAATTATACTCATTTTTATATAGCCTAGGGACTCAAAAATAGCTCTAGCACTAGCAGTGGAAAGCACCATACTTAAGTGACATTCTAGAGAAAGTATTTTAGAATGAGTGGTCAGTTTCAGAATGTTGACTTGTGTTCCACATGAGTATTTCATTCATCCCTTTTGCTGTTCAGTCTTGGGGTTCCTTCAGTTTCTGCTCCAGCATCTTATTTTCTTGATCTTTCAGAAATCTTGTTCCCTTGTCTTTGAGAAAGCCATGATATTGTCTGAGCTCTTTTCCATCACGTCCTTTGCCTTTTTCTTTCATACACACACCACCTGCGATACAGATCACTGCTGTTACTAAACACTCTGTCTTTGCTGCATAGAGAACAGTGCTGCCATCACAGAGAGGCTGAGGGAAAAATCATTTGCCTTCTCATTTGTAAACTCTGCCCTTATCTCAAGTCACTGTTTCCATAGTCAGATGTCTAGAGGGAAGGTGTTCTCATGATTCAGTCAGCATCATGAAGAACTGTTTTAGTAACAGTTGGTATTGGTCTAATTTGCAGCACATCTTTCTGGTCTAGTAATAATGTTCTCCACGTGATTAGTCATATACTTAACAGAAACAATGGGTTGCCCTGTTGGCTTATCAGGATTTTTTTTAAGATTCACTCCAGCTTATTTCAGTGGTTTCAACAGATGTGCCACTGGGTGAGAACATTATTTCTTTTATTTCTATGCTCATGCTTAATCTCTTGGTGACTGCATATGTGAGAGCTTCACTTGCACTGCCTGTCCCGCTTGGAACTCTTCTCTTGTTGCTGCTGAGTCATTTCCTTTGCTTCATTCTGTCTTTCATACTTGTTTTTCTGTGCAGCCTATAACTGACATCCTGTTATACTTAGTATGCTATATTAAAATAAAATGTATTGTTATATAGAGGGAGAACAATTGTTAGATCCCTGTGTTTTTTCAGTTCTGCTACTTCTGGAATACATCTTTTTTTAACGTTAAACTGAATTTTCACAGAGATAGATATCTGACATCTCCCATTGTCATGATAAATGCATAGCCTATATAATATTGCAACATAGTAGTCCAGACAACAGCTTTGTAAAACTAAAATTTTAATCACTGCTCTTACCTTCTAGCTCTTAACCTCTGGTTCCTACATCTGGATTTTAGCCTTAAGTGGATTGGTAAGTCTTACTGCTTTAAAAATCGTATGTTGCATATAACAACCTGCTATGTAGACTATCAGTGCAGTATATTTAGGCTCAAAAAGAACAGAAATTACTGGCTAATGTTTTTATTTGTCATGGTAAGTAGAAAGTTTTCAACTTTAACTTCTAAAGGTGTAAAAGCACTGGTTGGCTGGTGATAACCACAGAGCTAGTCGGTATTTACAGGGTTCCACTGCTTTCCCACCCTCTAAAATGGTAGAATGTTTACCCTATTGCTTATTTTTTTTCAGTGTTCAGCAAGCATCAAGATTTTATTCCAAAAAGCAACTTTTAACAACTTTGCTGTGAGGGTTTTTTGTGTCTTGCTGTTCTCCTAGGACATCTGTTACATAGCCGTTTCTGACTATGATAACAGCACCAAAGGTGCAAAATCACTTTCTTCACCCCAGTCAGATAAGGTCAGTGTGGTCTCTTTCCTTTCTGACTGTTCTTAATACTAAAGCAGTTAGTGCTATAACAGATTGTACTAAATCTTCCAGGTTATTAGATGCTGATAAGCTTCTTTTAAAATTTTAAAAACTTACAAATTAGGAGCTCAGACTCTGAGTTCTTGGCCCAAAATACTGTCTGCTTTTCAAACAGTGAACGTGCCACCTCTTTGAAAGAAGCTCATTATTAAGTTGATGCCATCTTTAAAAGAACTTATATTGTATCCTTGCTATTTAGGACTTACTAATTTGAGTTTGTAGTGAGCTCAGAGTGAAATGCCTCTGGACACTTTTACATTTTGCTGCTACAACTCAGTGGTTTGGTCTCTAACCATTTACATTGATTGTTCAAAACTGTTCTGTTGAGCTCACAGGAGTGATGGAGCAGTAAATAGTGAAGTCTGCTCAGCAGTTTGGTCTGACCATAAATAACAATGAAAACAGCAAAACTAACAAACTAGAATTTCTCTCTCCTGGAGAGCCTCTGTGCCTGCCTGAGGATCTGTGACTTCCTACAAACACACTACCCTTCCTGTTAATCTTAGGACTCTTTTAATAGCCTTTCCTTTTGAACAGGTGCTCATTTGAGAGGGAAGAGAAGGGAAAGAAAAGGAAGGGAAAGGAGAGGAATTTTAACTCCTTCCTTCCTGGTGGCAACAACTGTATGTATACTTGGTTATACAGACTTCAAAGAAAGGGTCCAGTGTTTGTTTTCATAATATATTATGAAGTTCTATGTTAATTCCCTTTTAGGATGCAGTTTTATTCAGCTGTATGTTAATGTCCATAAGATTATTTTTCATAAAAGACCTGGGTTTTTTTAATTGTAGGTTGACAGTATGTTTTACATAAGTATAAGTCCATAGCTTTCTCTATGGAGAGCTTAACAAAATAATTTGCAGTTTTCATATTGCTTCAGTCAACATGAATTGTCATCATCAGTGATGATGTTTTCAATCTCAATTTTTTTTCTGCAGCAAGCAGAGAGCTGCACTCTTACTGTGTTGTAAGAAGTGCTACAGTTTAAAGTTCATGTTATGAATTTCAGCCAGTGTTTGCACAACATTTCTGTCACACTTCTGTGAATAAGAAGTCTCTTTTTCTTCTCTGTTAGAACTGGTAATTTGGCATCTTTTGAGAAAACTTGATAAAGGAGTGAAGTTACACAGTATATGAAATAATCTGAAGAGGAATACAAAAACCTGTAAAGGCACCTTTTAGCACTACAAGTGTAGATACTTGGTAACAAGTGTATATGTGCTATTACAGACATATGTAGGTTGTCAGATCAGTTTTGTCATTCTGACAACGTGTGTTTTTGTAATTCTTACTGCTCTTGACATCTTCTAACGTAGTATATCTCTGAATCAAATTTTCATGTGTTTGTATAAAAAGGCTGAGTAAATGCATGAACACCAAGTCAGCTAGGTGTGATATTTAGTCACTAGTTCATTGCCTGTTAGACACTCCACTGTCTGGGAAGTGACAGCACATTTTTATCTCTAAAAATCACTAAGCTACTCCTGTGACTGTATATGATCCTGTTCTGCAATTTAGCTTTTACTGCAGTTCTAATTATGGTGGAGTATTAAAATGGGTGGTGCCAACATGTTTTCTGTGTTGTCAGTTTACCCCTTTCTTTTCACTGTATTCCCTGTTTAGGTTTATTTAAATTCTCACAATGTATATTTTAATATGTAATGAACTGTCTTAGACTGAACAGGGTGTGTCCTTCTGGCTACAAAATGTGGCACTGAAGTTTGATTTCTGTATTCATTCTTGCTAGTACTATTAGACTTCACTGTGAATTGCAGGCAAGGTGTAGAGCAACTGGTAACTGTACCATCTGGAGTTCTTGTTTTCAGTGGTTTTGAGTGATGCCATTATTACAGAAATGTGTTTGTGTGTGTATATGAGTTTCTGTGTGCAGGTAGGTGTTGATTGTAATGTGCCTGCTGGTAGGGAGTTTTAGACAATTTGTAGTTTGCTGGATTGTTCTCAGCTACAGAGATTATGGCACATGTTTGTTATTGGAATATGAAGTTCTGCTGTGTCTGTCTTTGCCATTAGCTATATCTAATATATCTAATATATAGTATATGTATGGCTAGGCTTCGTGAACGAAGCTCCAGGGAGGGCTCCACCCACGCTCCTCCTCAGCGCCTTTTCCAAGCACGCTGATAAAAAGAGGCTAGCGGATAGCACCCTCGAGCCTGCACTATGGATTTTTTTTAGGTGAGACACAGCATGTGCAGAGCTGGACCCACCCTTTAGTCCTAAGGTTCATCTGCCAGGGCCTAGCAAGCTTGGACGCTGGCAGCAAAGTCTTTAGGACGGTATACAGTATATAATCAGAAGAGAAAGGTCAGGGAGAATGTCCCTCCTCTGATAAGTAAGGATGGAGATCCGGTGACAATGGATATGGAGAAAGCTGAGTTACTCAACAAGTTCTTTGTTTCAATCTTCACTGGCAGTCAAGCTTCGCACATCTACCAGGAATCAGTAGCTCTACATGAGTGTTGAGGAAGCAAAGGCTCCCACACTGAATGAAGAGTGAGTTTGAGACCTCCTGACGAAACAAAAGAAGAACATGCCAGAGTGCTGAGGGAAATGGCAGATGAGGCTGCTAGACCACTCTCTGTTGTTTTTGAAAAGTCCTGACAGTCAGGTGAAGTCCCTGGTGACTGGAAAAAGGGGAACATCACCCCTATTTTTACAAAGGGTAGAAAGGAGGACTCGGGGAACTACAGAGTGGTGAGCCTCACTTCTGTGCCTGGGAAACTCATGGAATGAATCATCATGGAAGCAATGTCAAGGCACATGCAAGACAAAGGTGATTCTAGAAAACCAGCCTAGGTTCACCAAGGACAAATAATGGCTGACCAATCTGGTGGCCTTCTGTGATGGAGTGACTGCAACAGTTGACAAGGGGAAACAAACTGATGTTGTCTACCTAGATTTCTGTAAGGCCTTTGACACAGGTCCACATGGCATCCTAGCCCAAAATTGGAGAGCTATGGATTTGAAGGGTGGACTTTTCAACGGATAAGAAATTGGCTGGATGGACTTGGTGAGAGAGTTGTGGTCAATGGCTCCATGTCTAGGTGGATACCAGTGAGGAGTAGTGTCCCTCAGGACTCTGGCTTGGGACCAGTGCTCTTCGGTATCTTTATCAGTGACATAGACAGGGGGATCAAGTGCACCCTCAGCGAGTTTGCAGATGACACAAAGCTGAGTGATACAGTTGACATGCCAGAAGGATGGGATGCCATCCAGAGGCCCCTGGACAAACTTGACAAGTGGGCCCATGAGAACCAAACGAGGTCCAACAAATCCAAGTGTCAGGTCTTGCACCTAGGTCAAGGCAATCCTAGACATGAGTACAATCTAGGAGAGGATCTCATTGAGAGCAGCCCTGCTGAGAAGGACTTGGGGGTCATGATAGATGAAAAATTGGATATGAGCCAGTAATGTGCATGTGCAGCCCAGAAAGCCAATGTATCCTGGGCTGCCTTGGGAGATGCATGACCAGCAGGTCTAGGGAGATGATTCTGCCCCTTTACTCTGCTGTTGTGAGATCCCACCTGGAGTACTGCATCCAGCTCTGGAAGCCTCAGCATAAGAAAGATGTGGACCTTTTAGAGTGGGTCCAGAGGAGGGCCATGAAGGTGATCAGAGGGCTGGAGCACCTCCCCTAGGAGGGCAGGCTGAGAGACTTGGGATTGTTCAGCCTGGAGAAGTGGAGGCTTCAGGGAGACCTCATAGCAGCCTTATAAAAAAAAGGCTTTACCTGGTTAGAGAGCAATAGGACAGGGGAAAATGGTTTCAAAGTGAAGGAAGGGAGATACAGATTGGATGTTAGAAAAAAGTTCTTTACTCAGAGGGTGGTAAGGCACTGGAACAGTTGCCCAGAGAGATTATGGATGCCCCATTCAAGGCTGGGTTGGATGTGGCCTTGAGGCAATCTGGTCTTGTGAGTGACATCCCTGCCCATGACAGGGGGGTTGGAGCTAGATGATCTTGAAGGTCACTTCCAACCTGGGCCATTCTATGATTCTGTGATCTTCCTGATATCTAATTTTGAATCATAGAATCCTAGAATGGTTTGGGTTGGAAGGGACCTCTGGAGGTCATCTAGTCCAACCCCCCTGCAGTGGGCAGGGACATCCCCAACTAGATCAGCTTGCCCAGAGCCCTGGCAAGCCTCACTTTGAATGCCTCCAGGGATGGGAACTCAACCACCTCCCTGGGCAACCTG